>CAEGAF010190333.1:0-15378 GCA_903067075.1 Micropoecilia bifurca | reverse complement strand
GTGTGTGTGTGTGTGTGTGTGTGTGTGTGTGTGTGTGTGTGTGTGTGTGTGTGTGTGTGTGTGTGTGTGTATGTGTGTGTGTGTGTGTGTGTGTGTGTGTGTGTGTGTGTGTGTGTACACGAGAGACTTTTGCCAACTGTTAATGTCTTACTTTAAAAAGTCCAGAGTCATATGTGGCACATACAACCCATCACTCCTATAGTTTCCCTGAAAATGTTTGCCTTATCTTCTTTCTCCTCTGCACTGCATGCTGGGAGTTTGCAGAGGAGAGTGGATGACTGAGTGTTAGGAGGTGTTCATGTTTCAAGACATGTGGAGCATTTGTTTTGCATTTTTGAATCTTTCACATAGCTTTAGGGTCAAATTGTCTAAGTATATTTTATCCTTTCGGTGTTAGATTAGTTATCAACACTAAGAACACACCTGCATCTTAGATTACATTTATGCTTCTGTGAAAGAGGAACTATGGACTATTGGACTATTGGACTTGCTGCATTTAGCTTGCTGATAGCTGCTGTATTGCATTGAAGTTGCATTTATGTAGATATATGACAAGTCAAAAGATTCATTATTTATTATTTTATAATTTGTTACTGCTGATTTTGTTGACTACTCTGATTAATCTTTGCAACCCTCTGCAGAAGTGTAGAATATAAGAGGTCTTGAGTGAGTGAGTGGTAATTAATATCAGACAGCTGGATATAACTCTTTTTAAAAATTGTTTAAGTGCACAAAAAACTGAGAGAAAAGTACCCCAGGAACACACCCACTAAATGTGGATATTCTGTTTTATTTGTTAAATTGTATTATTCCATTCATTTTTTTTTTATGTTGCAGAAATTGAATATATCTGTGATAAACCTAACCGGAATAACTTTTTCCCTTCTTTGGGTGGTAACGAGGTCAGATAAACGTTACTATTTTATAATATTTCCTTCAAACTGCGTGCCATTTCTGGTACCACAGGGTCCAACTCTCTATTAAATCCATCTGTGCTCTTTCAGTGAACAAACAGCCTAACCGATAAAGAAACTCTTTGATATAATTGACATGGATATGTTGCAGATCTATTGTTTTACCGGTCTGGCCTCCATAATTGGAAAACTGGATGAAAAAAAAAGAACAGTTGAACTGTTCAATAAAAACTTTGGAGAATATTGTTTTTATAGTTCACTCATACCATGTCATATGCTTAGATCTGAAAGTGTGCAAAAAAGCTTAATAAGGATTTGGATAATGACGCTTTAAGGTACACAGATAAGCTGAATTTTAGGTTTAATGGCCAAGTAAAGCTTTCCTTGGAGATGATGGATGGTCTTTATCTTCAAGGACAACTCGGATAGACATTAGTGATGAAACATCCTACTATCTAGGTAGAAATTCTAACTTTAAAGGAGACTTTAGAAACGTCTAAGGGACTTTTCTAAAGAAAAATCTATATCTGTGAAGGTACTTAACAGATCTTGCCTGTCTGGTCTCAGTGAGTCATGGTAGTTTGGAGGGTTGGGTCTAGTCTATACAACAGTTAGAGGCTCGTCTACAAATCTGTACAAAGTGATCCATTGGAGGATGCTGCATGTAACTGTGGCTACATGACAATGTAACATACATTATCACGTATAGAAAAAAGGTACTTGTAATATAAAAAATGTTTTTCAATTTTTCAGTGTTTAGTTTTTATAAAATGTTATGTATGCTGGGATTTAAAATATATATATATATATATCTACATACATATAGAGACAGAGTGTTTTAAAAGCTGATATTTTGCGTCATAATTATAGATTGGCTTTAAAAAAAAGATCACATCAAAGGTCAAAGTTCTTTTTTCAGCTTCATTATTTCATTTCTTGATAAGCAAATGAGATTTTCAGAAATTGACTGCGATTTCCCTTTGCTCTGCGAGGCCCCTGAGTGATTGTGTCCTTCTCTTTAGCAGGAGTCGGAGCCCAGGCACTCTGTGGGTAGAATAATGATGGCAGTACATTGACTGAGGTCTTAAATTAAGAGTACTTATCTTAATTGAACATCTGAAATAATGTTTTATTTACAACAAAGGGAAGGTGGTGCAGGAATGAAATAGTCTGGGCTGCTCGATTGCTGCCTGCCTCTCTTGTGCTCTCTTTCGCTGTGGTTGGTTAAGCTCCACTTTCTGCAGTATACATTTCTGATGAGCCTCTCATGGCTTTGATGTGGGACTCAGAAACGTAAAGGTCATCATATCATTACGATTCAATTCAGAGGTCTTGCATTCTCATTACCTGTTATAGATTAGGTAAAATTTATCTGGGACTGCTTCCATTTTTTATTACTTTTTGATTAATTATCTTTGGATAAATGTATTTTTATTCTGTTCTGTGCATTGCTTTGTTGTAATTTTCTAGATGCTAATTTATTGATTTCATAAAAAAACACTCCTAATGAAACAAATAAAAAAGAATTTCATCTGATTACAACAGTACAGGTGGAATTTATTGCTAAAACATTTTCTATCCTGTTAGAATGTTATTTTAGTGACTCCATCCAGAGCAAACTAGGAATTTCCAAACATTTTTTTTTTTCATTCAACTTTTGATGTTAAAGTACGTAGATAAAACTTCTCCTGAAGATATGATACAAATTTAGGATTATTTTCTTACCTCCTTGTTGATGTTTGCATACAACAATTACTGTGTATTTAGGTAATTTGGGAAAGTACACATAATTATGTAATTGCTTTGTTTCTGAAACATAAAAGGTTTCCATTATTCACTATGAAATATGTTTGGTAAAGTCATTCAGCGAGGAAGAAGCCATTACTCCAAAAGCTACATTTAAATCTGAATCCGGTCCAGATTTAACTAATGACTATAGTAGTCATTAGTTAATAGCAAAACCCATGTTTTGTAGTGACCATCACATGGTCCTGCTTTTAGACCTGTAGAATAATTGGGAGCGAAGCAGCCTTAGCATTTACTGTATATCAAGAAGAATGAGCCAAAACGCAACGTGACTATAGTGAAAGCCAAAATGCTTGACTCGAGTCATACAGATCAAATGACAAATCCAATCCCAAATATTAAGAAAATGCATGTAAATTGTATAGTTGTATAGTAAGAATATTTTTGGTACTCCTGGCTGACCTAAAAAAAGAAAACCCTGATCTGGTTTAATGCAAGACTGAGGAAAACAGTTTGTGCGTCTTTTTATACAGCCTATGTAAACAAATAGAACAAATTCAAAACATTTCATTTATTTAGTTTCCGAGGAAAAACGACACTGAGTTCCCTAATCTTTCCATGCCATTGTTGAAATTAACTAATGTGTCTGTGAGAGTTTTTACAATGATCTGCTTTTACACAGCAAACAGTTTTGCATGGCCTACCATAACATGACCCTGCAATAGCTAATTAGCTCAGACCCCACCATTGGAGTTCACAGGGAGAACTGTTAGTGTGTGTTTGAGAAAGACAGAGAGAGCAAGAGCTCTAAAAACAGAAAGTAAAGTCGCTCTCAAAAACTTGATTATAACGATGAGGTTTTCCCACTGCATTAATCAGTCGCATTGTTAAAGCTATTCCCATGATTGGCTTCCCATCAGAGTGATTATGCTAATTCCAGCCAACCAAATGTCACGTCCAGCCTCCAGGTACACCTCTCCTGCTCTTCCAAAGGCTATTCGGCTGGCATGATTGAAATAGCTGATATTTGACTGAACACTGGCTTACCTTCTTTTGATCACTTCAGTGATTACATGAAATTACTAGTTCTGAGAAAGAATGGCTGTAGATAGCATTTAGCCCGCTTGAGTGAGAAAGAGGAACGCTTGGGGGAAATTGATTGAGATTTTCAGCAATTACCCCTCATTCTTTGTGCAAAACATACTGGGTTTTACCCACTGCGTCCTGCTTTATGTAGAGTGGAGTATTTGAGCAAAACTGTTTATAATTCAGGAACTTTTTGGTGGCATTAGAGTTTTTTGTTTACGTAAAAATGTTTTGGGAGCTAATTTAAGAATCTGATATGAAAGCATGATGGAATAGAGATGGCAACTTTTCTCGACGTTTAAGATTTAAGGAAACAAAAAGGGAGCCCAGTACAAAGTCTCACATTCACTATGACATGTTACACATACAGGTGTATCTCAATGAATTAGAATATAATTGAAAATTATTTTTTGTTCCAGTAATTCAGTTCAAAAAGTGAGGTCTGTATATTTTATAAAATACTCACATACAGAGTGTTTTATTTCAAGAATTTATTTCAAGTTATTTTGAGTTATAGCTGATTATTAGAAAATTACGGTATATGATGTCATATAAGAATTATATATATTGATCAAGTGTGCCTCATCATCTTCTACTAGACAATATCTCATAGATTCTCTTTGGGGTTTGGATCAGGAAAGTGTGTTGTTTAACCAAGCTCAGTGATTCTGAGCATCTATATAAAATGAATTCCAACATTATCACTGATTTTGGAAACTGTGAATCTCAAGTATCAATGCTGAGGAAGTGCTCTGGGACCTTACTGTCCAAATGGAATATAAAACGTAGTTTCATCTGAAAAGAGGTTCCTCAGCCTTGATAAAATGCTATATCGTTTTTTCAGTCTGTGTGTCTGAACACTGGGAATGGGACAGCAGAACCCTATGTTCTGCATAAATGTTTGTATCGTGGTTTATTTGAATCTAACAAATGTGATCCACTTTTTGACTTGCATTACTGAAATGGATTGACGTTTCAGTGGTATTCCCATTAATTGAGTTGTACCCATACGCTCTTCGAAAGTACTTAAAAACAGATTTTATTCCAGTAGAAAATATATTTTTAAGTGTCTGGTCGGGTGTATCCTGTTTACTGTAATTACTCCAAATAGAAATTAGCATGTGTGATTGTTGCAGGTCTGTCTTTCAATAGGCTTGCATACATCCGTGTGAGTGTATGACTCCTCTCCAGTCATGTGTGCCATCTGCTGCCTCTGCAGGAGGCGCCACCAAGGGCTGATGTTGTTGATGCATCATCACACCCTTCTCCATCACCTGTCCCACGCTATTACCACACGATGCACTGACTAATGAACCCAGCAGATACACTTTTTCTCGTGCTTCCTTCTGTGTGTGTGTGTAGCGTGTTGCATAGGTGCTTTTTCTGATGGGCTCATTTATCATTATTAATTGTTCATACAGACACGGGTCAAAGAAACCAAATGTCAACGAGTTTCTTTACAGGAATTGCATTCTATTAGTTGTCTGTGTTTCAAACAGGACAATTAAATGAGCTTTTGGCCATTGTTCCTTTTTTAAAAATAAATAAACACTAATTCGCCACAGAGAGAGATCATATATAATTGATGGCTGCCCTGTCACTACCGTTTAGTCTTGAGTACTCAGAACCCTCATCAGAGTTGAAGATCAATGGTCACTTGTGCAGGTGTGTTGTCAGTCAAAGTGGTTACCCTATGGAGTAACACATTACTTATCTGACTAGCTGGTCATTAGGGTGCTGTTAAAAGTGTAGTTATTCCAACATGTGGTTTCTTAAGGCCATTTTCTCAGTATTTCTTTTTCAAGTAGTTTTTGGTAAAGTTTTACTTTCAAATGCTTTCTGAAATCCTTTTGGAAATTACCTGTTTTGTACAGTTTCCTGGGGTAAATCTACTTTCTTTTTTAGAGTAGTCTCTTCTTTCTGTTTCCTTTCATTTGGTGGTGGTGCTACTGATAGACACTGGTCCGCTTATCCCACCCTGTACTATCCTGACAGTGTATCCAGTTAACTTAAAATATAAAGTCTTAGACGAACAATTTGTAATGTCAAACACAACAGGAGATATAACTGTTAAAGGACATTTTTAATTACTTGAGCAGTAGTTTAGCCTTCCTGAGAATATCTCCTTCATTTGAGTTTTTGTTAATGTCTGAAGCGTTGCCATCTACTGGTGCAGAATTGGTGTCAGAGTCTTTCTCATTGTAATCCCAAAAACTTATTAAATCCAGATATTTTTTTATGCTTGGTGGCCATATAAAAAAAGTCCTGATACTTTGTATACAGGTGCCCTTTTGACTTATTATTTCCTGGTTCTTTGCTTTCATTTCCTTTCTTTTCCTTTCCTTTCCCCTTTATTTTCCTTTCATGTCCTTTCCCATGTATTTTCCTTTCCTTTCCTGTCCTTTTCTTTTCTGTCCTTCCCTTCTTGATCTTGTTTTGAGATTACATCCTCCATGCTGCTCAGGCAAAACCTTGCTCAAGGGCACCTTGACACAGCACTTATTACATGAGAGTTGCCTGCAGTGTTACTCATTTCCTCTCTCTTCCTTTTTTCCCCCCCCCAAGCCACTTGCAGCCTTTGAATCAGTGACCGGTTCACATCATGACCTCAGCTATGTATGCACTTGTCATTAAAGGAAAGTCTTAAAACCCCTGCAAGTGGCAGTTTTGGCTTCAGTAAGATTTAAATTCCAACCCCGGGGCCACTCAGCAGACACTCATTGCTCCAGAGTGCTTAACACCAGGAAGTTAGTTCCAAACCACTTCTTCTAATTAACCTCAAATAAGTCCAGTGTTAATGTTGCAGAGATGCTCACTTTTTTGTGGTTGAGTGGGCAAAAGAGTTAGTGGGTGCGCAGGGGGGAAGGGGGAGTAGTGTATGTGTGTGTGTGTGTGTGTGTGTGTGGGAATGGAGCACAGGCCAGTGAAGAAAAAGACCATCTTGTCAGGCAAAAAATGCAGTTTTAAGCTTAATACATTATCTCTCCTTGACATGCTCTTTCTCCATCTCCATGTAAGGCTCATTTTCCTGCATCCTTAAAGTTGCTATTTTCATGTGACAATTTAAATCAGTACTTTCAGGCGTGAATGTACCAGTGTGATGAAACCTTTTTGAAGAAAAATGTATTTATTTATTTTTTTAGGACAGTTTTATTATTTTAATATACTGCAGTTCAATTCAAACCACATAAACAACTTTAGAAAAAAACTTTTTGTTTATTTCTGAAACCCACTACCCATGTGACTAAACTGATGCGCAGTTCTACTCTTTTCATTGTATGAAATTGCAAACACTTTACGCCTACTTTATTTCTTTAAATTTTTGTAGATGATGCTGTATTGACATGTCTTAACGGAAGTTCATTATAATTTAGTTTGATCTTGCAACAATGCAGCTCATTTCAGCCTCCTGTCTATCTGCTCTGAATCGTACAAGTAAGAGGTAATTGACTTTTAACACATCTTCATTTCACTTTGGTGAAGTTATGCTATTTAATAAAAATGTTAAGGTTCATAACTTCTCAATGTGAAACTTAAGAGTGAACACTTTGCCTTTCCAGGGAACTATTTTTATAACATTAACACCACAAGAAAATCTACTCTAAATTTTCTCAAATCAACCCAACAGTTACACCTTTAAATTAAAAATGTAGAGATTGGTGTGAGCAGGGGGTCACTAATATGAATATTTAAATTTATCGTCAACTATCCTTTACGCTAATTTTAATCTACACAGTATTTATTAAAGAAAGATTAATGACCAGGAAAAAACCCCCATCTATGATCAAAATACTTATTTAACCTGATTAAATGTATTGGTTTCACCAGGAGCTTATAAGTTTCTCAGAAGCTGAACGAAAAAGATTTTGGTACTTTCAAATATGAATTTGAACACCTAAATTTAATCTAGAGGAATGTGGGGAGAGTAGATGCTGAATCAAATTTGGGAGCAGTTTCTGAATCAGTCTATTTCACCTCTCTAGGAAATGGCATTGGTCTCTGCTTACATGTAACGTCAGGATAAACTAATGTCTAATCAGCTGTGGCTGAGTAGGGGAGGAAGCCTAACGTTTTCCAAGGGCACAGATTTTTGTAAATAAAGTTTGTTCCTGAATCTGGTCTGTGATGCATCAAGTCCACAAACTCTGTGAAAGCATTTACCTTCGGATGGCAAGTTGGTCAACCAATCAGTCAAAGGCTTTGGAAAGGCTTGGAGAAATAGTTTCTCCCATCAGTTTACCGTATTTTCAAATATGTTCCCTTAATAGTTTGGAGAAATATTTCAGTTTCGCCAATATCAACAATGAGTGACTTTAGCCCCACTATCATACTTGATTTTGTTTAAAGTTGCATTTCTTTCATTACTCTGACGCATACACTTACTTCATAGATAAAATAGAGCATTCACATTGAATTTTTGGCCCAGTCAACAATATAACTATATATACATTTATGGTTAATTATGAACTCTTTCAAAACTTTGTGCACTTTTTAATGACCAGAATACGATTATATCTCTTAGCAATACTCCTTAGTCCCATTTAAGGGAAACTCTGACATATGTTCTGCATTTAGACAAACTGCTAATTGATAAACACTCCAGCAAGGCCACTGCTTCCTTGTATTTTGAGTCGCCAGTTCTATTTTGAGTCGCCAGTGAAAAAGAAAGACAGTAATATTAAGCTACAGCTGACATCCGGGGTGAGTAAAAGGCTGGAAATATATGTTGATATCGTCCTCATGCTTTTGACTTTCTTGATGTACATATCTTACATTCCTTGTGTTTAGCTACTGAAAGCTTAATCTTTTAGATTTTTTGACTTCTTTTTTTGCGCTTTTCCTAAATATTCTGCCTGTAGAAGTGGAAATCAGCAGACAAATGTAAAGTACAAATGGCCTTACGACCTCTACTACCTGTGCCTGCTGCCTCCAGCTCTTTCCAGCTTGGGTTATTCCTGTCAGGCAAAGATCTGGACCACTGCCTCACATCATCATGGACTTCCTGCACCCCTGTAATGTTAATTATCTTACTAAGCACGGAATATCCAAAAAGATGAATGTAAGGCAGGCGCTTTACTAAGGCTGGAGGCTGGAGGAGTGAAGGGAGGGATGGTGAAGTGGGAGGAAGGATATAATTATTACTGATAAGTATCGATCCTGCATCTCTGCCCCTCTGTTTGCCCTGCTCGCCCTCCCCGCCCTTTGCTGCCTATTGAGTTACAGGTCTGCAGTGCCTAAGTAATTTGTAATGGGCATTCACTGTGGCAGTGCAGAAATCCTATTTTGTGATGGCCAGCTAATGTGATCAGGACCATTTTAAGCTGTTTTTTTTGGAGCTCTGAAATTACATCTGTTCCTCTGAGGGCTCTCTCTCACTCTTTGTCTGCCTCACTTTCTCCTTGTCTTTCGTTCTCCCCCTCTCTGACTGATGTGATTAGATAGGCAAACTACGCCGCTTGTTTGGACTTCCTTCCTGTATGACACCCAGTCACCCACGCACCCTCACAAACACCGACCAGTTCTGATGAGGTAACCTGTCTGCATTTTCTACAACCAATTTGCAATTATTAGCAGTCGCTGCTGGACTTTCGGGTTGTCTTACAATAGAGACGTCAGAGATTTGACGGTGGCGGTAGAAGGAATTCACAAAACTGCATATACAAGTATCTGTAACACATCCTGTACAATTCAGCTGAAAAACAAATCTGTTAAGAGTCAAAAAAAAATCTGCAATAAGCTGGTTGAACATTAGTGGAGGCACCAGCAACTCCCGACCCCACTAAGGGACAAGGGTGCAAGAAAATGGATGGATGGATGGATGGAATGTTAGTGGACTCTTTTAAACCAATATTTTGTTTAAATACAATAATTTAAGTTCAGCATTCAGTCTTTCGGAGGAGTTTCTTAGCAACACACAACTGGACGTGACAATATTTGCCCATAATAGTGGTAATGCAGGTCCAACATATACAAAGTCTGCAGTGCTTTGTATATCAATCTGGTTTGATTCTTTGATGCTTTCAATAGTAGTAGCATATGGTTGTTGATCACGTGACTCGTATCAGGTGAGAAAAGTGTTAACATTTTTGCAAAATGAATCTATTTTGATAAGATTGAAAAACCACTCCATTCTAGCGCAAAAATGTTTTATTGATGTTTATTATATTTTTTTGAATTGGCACATTTCCATTAAAGCTGCAACATGGAAAAAACCCAAAAAACACTCCTTCCCTTTTTTCAATCTGCATGAAGATTAAATGCAGTACATTTGGCCTTCCCATCCTCAGCGTCCCCTTGTGTGTTTTTCATTCAGATTATTTTGTTGAAGAGGATAAAAATATAACTCTTAATATATGCACTGGTTCCATAATCAATCGTAAAGCCCGAAGATGTTTGTCATGATAATGAATAGGTTCATCAGTGGTTCCACAGCCAGGGGAATCTCTTCTGAAGGTGAGGAAAAAGGCCTTATTGAGGCTCAGTTATTAAACTCCCAGCTCGGGTAGTTGGTAAGCAGCCGCAGAAGATTGTTAGAACAAACATCCACTTCCAGCTCACGCTTCCCTCTGCCTGTGTCTGAACACAGCAGCCTGGTCCAGCCCAGTGCCAAAGTGCTGTCACAAAACTGTTCTTTCATCAGGAAACATATTTATTTCCTTTTTGCCAGCCTGTCTGCCAATCCCCACGGAGCTGTTTGGTTAAGGCAGAAATTTGACAGAGTTGAGACAGAGAGAGGGAGACTGAGGGCTTTTGCACATTTATGTGTTAAAATCAAAGTGCTTTGTGTGAAATGGGGAGTTTGTGTGCTTGCGCGTGCCTGCGTACATGCGTACGGGTGTGTTGCTGTGTGGCAGTGATAGCTGGCAGCAGGTCTGCGTCTTGCTGTGTGGTAGCTCTGGGGTGCAGCTCACACTGGTGGGGGTAACAGGAGGAATAAGAGGAGGAGGTGGGGGAGGGTGACAGCAAAACGCTCGCCCTTGGGCTCCCCAGACGCCTAACTGCTGAGGAGGAGGGTGAAATATGTATGTATGTGTGGGTGTGTGTAAAAAGAGACCGGGGACGTGGGCGCACACGCGTACGCGCATGTGTGTCTCTAAATGCTCAGATTCTGCTGATCCAGCAGCCTCTGCTCAGCTCCCCTCACTCTCTCTTCTACCCTCTCCACCTCTTCTTCTCTCCTCCACTCCCCTGCTCCCTCTTTATGGCAATGCACGTAGGTCACCTTCTCAGTTGCTGAATTTAATACTCAGCTGGAGAGAGGCCGGAGAAAAAAAAAGAAAAAAGAGGCAGCAACGGACCAGCAGAAGCGTGGATAGTGGAATTTTTCATTTCTTTCACAGTGAATTTTCAGATCATTTATGAGACAGATTGTGAGGACGTCCACAGAGGAAAAACATATGAGCATCTGCCCGAGCGGCACAAATACACACACGGGGACACACATGGGCACATGGTGCGTCGAGGCTCCGGCGGTTGATTAGCAGTCGGGTCACCTTTCTCCAGCTGTGAGTGTGGTTCATTTAGATGAGAGTGATAAAACAGGGAACACACTATAGCTGCAGGCTCACATCAGATAGCAACGGTGGCCACTACACAGGGAACACATCAGCAGCGTGGCGCAAGCTAGCAAACTCCCCAAGCAACCAGCAGAATGTCTTTGTTCCTGACTGTATGAAATTCTGGGAAATACTGATTTAATACCTGGGCTTTTTGTTACTTTGGAGTATCAGTTGTAGATTTCCAAATAGAAAATCTTTTCATCCACTTCTGCACCTCCAGCAGAGAACCTGATTTCTGTTATAGACCAATCAAACCAAAGGCATTAGGAACAGATTGTTATTCATGGAACTCATAAAAAATGTTTCACAGGTTGTATTAGAAATCATACTTTTAAATGACTACTTGAATTGAATTATTATGCCGAAAGAAGTTTATTCTTGCACCAGTGTATTTATGCTGTGACTAATGCTACATGCCAGTAAGCTGTGAAAAATAGTCTTTTAATGACTTTAAACCTCTTTATTAGTTCATGAGTGC
Organism: Micropoecilia bifurca; assembly: GCA_903067075.1. Lineage (NCBI taxonomy): Eukaryota > Metazoa > Chordata > Actinopteri > Cyprinodontiformes > Poeciliidae > Micropoecilia > Micropoecilia bifurca. The sequence continues at coordinate 3,595 of CAEGAF010190333.1, read as the reverse complement.
GATCAATGTGAAATGTTCCATTATTTTTATAGAAGCATGGCAGATGTGACCGTATTTTCTTTCAAAGGGTTTTAGCATAATTCAATGGATTACATTTTTAATTGTGTTTAAATGTTTTTCACATTTCTCTTTATGTGTTATTTAAAAATTTAAAATATTTAGTAAACAAAAAAGTCACTAAATATATAATAGTTGTCTTTATCTTAACAAAACAAAAATTTCATTTCTAATATTTGGTGTCTAGAAACAAAATGCCTCAGGCTCAGCCAGGTTGGATCAAGGACATCTCTGTACAAGAATTTTCAATCTTTCCCACAGTTTCCAAATTGGATAGATTTCTAAACTTTTACTGGGTCAGTTTTAATCTGAGCCTCTCAGTTGTTGTTCTGTCTCTTTAGTCGTCATCACCTCCACGTCTCACGTATCTTGCAGCCTCTAACAAGTTTTCTTGAGCTGTATTCATGACACTGAATTTTGTATTTTAATCAAACTTTTAGCACTAGTTTTTATTTAGTGGTGTGAAGAAAAAAACATCAAGTGTACATTTTTTTGCAAATGAATATATAAATATATATATATTACTGTGTATAGTTTTCCTTCTACTTCATAATTGTTCTTTATTTTGTGTTGGTCTGTCACAGAATTACAGTGGATTACATTGAAGTTTTTGGGTGTCATGTGACAAAATTCTGAAAAAAAAAAGTTGCATGAGGTGTGAATACTTTTTCAAAGCACTGTTTAAAACAAGAGCTAAATAAAAAGAAATGGGGCAATGTTTGAGGTGAGATATTAATATGTATGTGTGTGTTTTCCTGCTGGACAGCCGCTCAGTATTAAGCATTGTGTTGCTGCAGAAAATGAAAATGGATCGGGTGACAGAGCTTAGTCGTTCAGCTCCTCCTGCCACATGGGGGCATGCCTCGTCTAATGTGCACCCAGGCTATGCTACTGTATAGTCGTGAATATTGGGTAGGGTTGCACCTTTGTGTGTTTGGATGTGTGGGGGGATGAAGTCCTAGTCTTCACCTGGCTGGCAGAATGCCTCCTGTTCAATCTCTGTTCTGTCAAACTTACTTACCTTCCACCACTAACAACAGATGTCTGGCTTGCAGAACCTGCCCCTTCGGTTGTTGTTTGTGCCCTTAGGTATCACGCAGACACACATTCACAGAGCTGGTTGTGTTAGCCGTCTGTCAGTCAGCATCAGTAGCTAGAACCTTTATTACAGCAGGCAATAAGTCGGTGAAGTGAGGAAGACTTTGATGGACTCAGCGACAGAGGACAAACACAGTCTCAAAAGAGGGTCAAGAGATGGCGTTAAGCTTTCTTTTTTTCTCGCAGCACATCAGATTAGATTGGTCAATTCACATTTTTGATTTTATTAAACAGTCGGGGACAAATGTAAATGAAAACACAGTGATTTTCAGCTGCCTGTTGTCTTGAGGCTGTTAATTCGTCATTATTTCAAGGCTCCTGCACACTAGCTGTGCCAGTAAGCAATAAGCTTATTTGCTGGGCAAGAGTATGCATCACCATATTGCGATTTGTTACTTAGTAGTCACAGTAGTATTTTGCATATATTTAAATGTATAAGAAAATAAAACTATCTGGTCCAGATAATGGTGATGAAAGATAGCACCTGTTGACATGTTGGTGGTTTTTACTACTTTGGGATATAGCTCTGATATTTACTATTCTATAAGGGTATATAATATTTTGCTGCCTGGACAGAAGGAGGTTGGCTCCCAGCCCGTGAGATCATCCAGCTAAATTCAGGGACATTGCTTTGGAGCTGAAAAACATGTTTTTCTTACTTGTAGGTGATTCAATCACATATACAGGTTTGAGTACATTTACTCAAACCTGCATGTATGCAGGAGGTGCACATGCTCTGAAGAAGGCAGTGAACTAGTTGTTTTCTCCAAGTCAGCTCTGAGCTATGCCTGTCATGTCAATCTGTTGATCGTCTCATGAACTCCAAGCACACCGCATTGCATGCAGTTCTATCAGCTTCTGCTTTGTGATGCCACCCGAAAGTAATAGATATTTAATTTAGTTACAATATATCACCTGCTGTCAGTAAAAAAAATAAATAATAATATAAAAGTAACACAATCCCCATAATAAGTATTGTAAATAGTTTATTTGGAGAGGGTTTCACCAACCTTTGTTTGTCATATGGACATACAGTCTATAATTTACCACTCACAGTCATGCTATTTGGCTTTTGCCTCTGTTGGAGTTAACACTCTGAGAGGACTATCTCCAAACAAAATCAAAAACACAAAAGTTCTGACGCTTTGTAATGATAATAAAGAAAAAAGTTGATATTTGGATGTTCACAGTAGAGGTTTCTGGTACTCTGTGGTATTTGCCTATTTATTTTTATGGGCTCAATAAACACATCTTATTTAGTTATTTTAAGTCTAAGACACCTTTTAGTTGCATAAAGTGTACGTTTTCTCAAAGGACTATAAACAAGTTCCCTTAAATTACACTCACATTGTCATATTTCTTATGAAGCTTTTCAACCTAAAACTTACTTTAGTGTTATGTTTCATTGTAACTTACTTGCCTGTCAGTGATAATTTTTTCATCTAATCCTCTGTAGTTTAAAGATTAGTACAGCTTCTTCCAGTGTCCATAATGTCCATTTTTATCAGCCAAATTTATAATGTAGTGTATAATATAGTGTAATGTCCTTGTTCAGGGTGAAATTTTAATTATTTGCCATGCTGCAGAAGGACATTCTTTGAAAGCAAAAGTTAGACACAGGTACCACATAACCTGCACCAATTTTAACAACAGCAGGCTTACTTTAACTCACTGCCAAGACTGTTTCAAGGTTAACATATACTCATTGATTTCCGAATCAGTACCACCGCCTAATTACCCACAAATCCATTTGTTTCCCCTAGTGGCCTGTTTCAATATTTCATTCTTGTAAGGCTATGTCTAGAAAATTAAACCCAAATTAAACCATTGTAAATGTCTTAGACAGCAGCAGAACAGGTTTCTGTAACAGGTTTTACTTCTTATACCTTCATTGTAATTGTGTCTGTAGACTGTGATTTACGGTGGCATCAAAGGGTTTAATTTAAAGAACTACAAGTAAATCGATGAAGAAGTATTTAAACAAAACTTCCAAAGGTATATTTTGGTTAATTTCCTACAACCAAGCCACTTTTATTTATGTACCACTCTGCTAAATGTTGTTCTTTTTTAAGATGCGTTTATTATGCTAATATGATGAACTTTTATGATTCACTTTGAGCGCTTGAACATTTTTGAAATTCAAATGAACTAAACATGAATCTAAAATTTCCTCAAACAGTAAAAATAATAGTAAAAAAACATCAACAAACAAAACAAAACAAACAACAAAACAAGCATGTTGATCTTTTATTTTTTTTTACTGGTCAACCCACTGGCCGAAGTCCAAACCTACACCCTGTCTATCGTACACACACACATACTACACACACAAGTGCACACACACACATACTACACAGCGCACACACACATACCACACACACACACACACACACACACACACACACACACACACACACACACACACACACACACACACACA
>CAEGAF010190327.1:0-10934 GCA_903067075.1 Micropoecilia bifurca | reverse complement strand
GAGGAACAGAGACAACAGAGGGGACTAAATACACAAGAGGTAATCAAGAGAATGAGACACACCTGGGAAACAATTAACGGGAAAGACGCAGAGACAGGACTCACAGGGAACAGGATTACACAGAAAACTCAAAAATAAACACAGAAAAACAGATCCTGACACTTATAATGGATGACTCTGCACCTCGTGATTCCTGGATCATCAGTAGAATCACAGAAACTATGCCAGATAAAAATGGACTTGTACGTCGGGTCTAGATTAAGACCCCAACCAGCTGCTTATGCAGACCCATCACAAAGATATGCCTTCTTCAGGAGACTTTCGATCAATGAAGATAACATGTTTGACTTAATTCTTGACATGACCTTTTGACTTGACTTTTCCATAAAGTCAAAATCATCGCAGATTGACAATAATTAGGCTAAGTGGTGGTAACCTCTGGCCTATGACTGACCAACTATGGATGGATTATTTTGAAGAAAAGAAGAAATGATTGACTATTTGCAAATGACTTTCATGAACCGTTTGAATGTGTTATGTTATCTCATTGTGTGTTTTGATGTGTATATTTTATTATGGCGTTGTATGAGTAATTATTACGGTGTAATAATGTAATAATTAGGGCCGGAATGTTGTGGATAGGTGTAGCACGGGATCACGTGGTGTTATTAGTGATTGTAGATCACCTGTTGCTCACCTGGCGACTTCAGTGAGTGGGTGATAGGGCAGGTCTACTTTTTGCTGACCGCTATGTTTTGTCTTTGATCACTGTTTAATTGTACAGATCCGTTTTTATGCTGGTTTTTAACGCTGTTGCCTTTTGGATATTGACAATAAAATCATTGCAACTGCAACTTGGATTTATGTTTTGATCAGCTTTGATCAACAACCACTTCCCTACTCAGCCGCTCGGCGACTTTGTTTGATAGTCGCTAATAGAGAGGAAGAAGAAATGGCAGCAGAGGAACACTCATCTGATAAAGCAAATGGACAAGATCCTGTGGAAGCAGCCTCATTTGATTAAGCAGACGAACAAAATTCTGGCAAGGTGGTGTCATCTGATAAAGCAGACGAGGGAGGGCTGGAATCTGTTTCAAGACGGTATCCTAGATAACGACATCCACCCAAAACACTCACATACGAGCTAGGCCAACCAACATTTATGGTTAGGCACAAGTAATGTTAAGCTTATATTGTGGTTAGGTCACATTGTTCAGTTATATGTTGAGGACAGAGGGGGAATAAAATCATAAGCTTTAAGCATATTGATAGCTTAGTGCACATCTGGAATTTGGATCGCTATGTTAAGTTGATTTAGACTGATACATGTGTTAAGCACATAATTGCATAAGTGGGTCTAAATGAAGGGCAGGAACTGAAAGTCAAACTTTACAATCTGATACACACAACCTGCAGTGATGGCAGAGTGTCTTTACAGATATTACCTGGCCAGTAATGTCTACTTTTTCAACATGACATGAAGAGGGTAATAGATGCCATGTTAAGAACTGTATCATACAGGAAACAAGAGACTCTCTTCCTAACCGGTCTCCATACCGGCTGAAGACTCTGTTCTCCAGGAATGTCATTATGTCGGGACGACATTTATTTTGAGGGTGAGAGTGTGGGGGATGAGTTGCTGAGGACTTTGGATCAAGGAACCCCGCCTTCCACTAAAATATGAATGTATTATCTGTTCCTTTGAATGTTTTGTTTTATTAAAAAGCAATGTTTCATTACCCATGTTTAGGGGATTATTCACATGTATGTTGGTAGCTATTGGGACTGAGAGTGAAACAAGTTTGGACAGTGATCAGTTTCTAACAGGCGCTTAGGGCAGCCTCGGGTTGGAAGGGTCCTAAGTTTTAGAAGAAGAAGAGAAGATTGCGAATGTAACCGTTGTAGTGTAATGCACGGATCGATGAACATGTTTTGTATGTTCAGAAAAAAGGAAGTAAAGAAAATTTACAACCACCAGATGTCTCGACACCACTTTTGTTCGAGTGTGCAACACTACAGAATGATACAGATAAATACACTCATTCTAAAAATGTAATTTTATGGCTTTTTCGCCTTCTACATCTGTTTGCTTCTGGATTTTAAACTGGACCCAACTGGGTTTGGTTGATATTCATGGTATTAAAATTCTCATGTTTTTTTATCACGACATTTGTGAAATGAAGATGTTATCACAACCTGTGATTTAAATTATCTGCATTTAATCTAATAAAGTACAGATTTTTTAAAGGATATTATAAAACTAAACACTGAAAGAGAAGCTTAAGCCAGGAAATTGAAAGAGGTTTGAAACAGGAGTATGATGGGTACACTGCTGCCAGGAAGTAAAGGTTAAGATGAGTTCAGCCACTTTTTTTATTAACAGGAACTAAATGGAAGCTTTGTTTAAACTAGATGAACAAGGAGGAGATATTTGAGCTGACATCAGAAATACCACAATGTTTATTGTCCCATTGTACAGCAAGTTTAAGGCCTGTACTGGTACCTGATTGAAATTTGTAGTTAACTGTCTGATGTAGTTCATTATTCTAAAATGTTTCCATCTTTTCCTGACTGGCAGACTCTATTTTCTCTGTCTTGAAGGAAGAGATTTGGTCAACATTTAACAGGGAATGAATGAGGATTACAAACTGCAGGAAAACATGAATGTTGATGTTATGACAGCTTGGTTAAGTAGAAAATCCATTAAATTGTTGTTTCATTAGTGTACTTAACATTCATTATGGCTTTGATTAGATGTTAGAAATATGATTAGCTGTCTGGCCAGGAGATCAGAAGGTGTTTTTGTCCTGGGATTGTCCAGGTTACAGCTGGGACATGGTGCAGGCCATGGAGGAGAGGAGCAGAGATCTGAAACATCCTGTTACCTTCCCGGTTCGTGCTGCGCTGCTGGCTCAGTCCTTCTCCCAGCTATCATGGCTGCTGCAACAGTCAGACAGGTGACTACACACACACACACACACACACACACACACACACACACACACACACACAAAGAACATGGTATGCTAGTGGTTCAATTTTTATCTTTTTTAATTTCTTTCTGCTAAAGACAAAACTAAAGCTCTTTGTGACAGATTATTTTCTTATTACTCTTTTGGTACACTCTTACTAATAAAGACCATAAGAGAGCCAATGTTTTTATAACAATCTTTTTACACTAAATTAAGCTTGAACTTCAGAAAAACAAATCCACATTTCATTTTATTTCATTTTCTCTTCATCAAATTTTTGTGTAGTATTATTTTTGGTATTCTGAGGTCATCATAACTTGAAATTAACTTTGGGATATTTTTCTATTATTTCTCTTGAGGTTACAGCATTTTTCTTGTTTCGTTTTGTTTGTTTTTTTGTATTTTTGAATTTCATTCTTTCATACTGCTTAAATCTGCCAATCCTTTAATATTCATGTCATGGTCACTTTTTGAAGTTGCACTACGGCTAATGAGGTTTAAAAATCAATAACATAGCAGGACACTGGAATATTCTGACGCTTCTCACTGAGAACTAACAGTCATATCAGCGAAGAAGGTTATTAGGAATGGATGAATGATCAGGAAGCTCCCAGTCTGTTCACAGCGTTCCAGTTTCAGTGTGAGCTCACTGACGTTTCTAAAGGAGGCAACATCACCAGGCGACTCCATGGCGGAGCAGACAGCCGTCTGACTCTCCCACTGTCTTTACTAGTGGTGTCGTGTTGCTGCTTCTTCTCCCCACACAGCACTAGATAAGATCAGAATCACTATATGGTCTGCATGTTGGCAGCAGTTTAATCGCCTGCATCTGTTTTAGTTTCTAATTTCCATTATTATTATTATTAGAATAGAGTTCAGACAGTTCATGACCCTGGAAAAGAAACCCTCTATTAGACTGATACCTGATCTTGCAGCCTGTGCCATCTGACCTCAACACTTGCCCTGCTTCTTCCTCTACACCCACCCTGGGCTTCAGACCCGGAGAGGCTCTTGGTCGCCTCGCGCCGCGCAGTGGCATCGCATGAAGGAGGCCCACGTCTCTGACCAATCGCAGAACATACCTAAAGACTCGTGTGAAATGTATGAACGGAGGAGGATGAGTGGAGAGAAAGATGCATCATCCTGGATCTGATAATAATTTCTCCGGATCTCTGTTTGAATGGCCGGGTCTCCTACACACATTCTGTTTCTGAAAACGGAACGGCTCTCGTGTGCCTGTGTGAGTGGGGAGGGATTCCTGAGAGATTATTCTGGGTTTCGGATAAATCGAGTGTTTCATGTGAAGTTATAAAACACACATTCGGCTGTATTTTATGTAATTGATTTGTTGACCTGTGTTTGCCACGACCGTTACAGATGCAATGAACAAAGATTCAGAAAGCAGTTTTTTATTTCACTTAAACTTTGAATATCTTTCATCGGTGAAGGATGTAAGGACAGAAAACATCTTTCACTTGCTTGGCTTGAAGCGGGGGCCTGTCCCAGGGGCCGGCACACAAAATGGGATAAAAACATTCAGATATTCTGCAGATATGAAGATTTTAATTTTAACTTAAAGCTTTGACTGAAAAATTTCCACTTTTTAATTGATGATTTTGTTAAAAATTCAGCTGTTCTACTGTGACCTGGGGCTGATTTGGTTAGAACACTGTTGTAAATGAAGTTTTAGGTCTTTGAAGGTTAGATAAATGAACTAATTATTGTCATTTTTGTGTTTTTAGAGCACATTTGTATTTTTATTTACTTAACTAAACTCTTGTGTAAATTCAAATGCTTATTTGGCTCTTGGATCCAGATGTTTGACATTTGCTCAACCTTTTTTAGCAAATGTTTTGATGAATAATTTTGACTGTGATGCACTGAGTCATTTTGGAGTAATGCTCTCATCACATGTGGATCAGGTGCTACTTTTCCAGCCACCACTTAATTCAAACTCTAAGCTTTCGTTAAATGAGTGACATGTAAGTGTTGCGGTTATGACACATTTTGGAGTTAAGTACAGGAGGAAACTACTGTTTACTGTTGAAACTACTCCTGGTGTCCTCAACAGACGACAAGGTGTTTTTCTCTTTTATTATGATGAAGTGATGAAGGTTTCCTCCAGACACTTGTTCAGACCTTTTTAGTTCCATTTCTCAGTAAGTCATGGATGAGGAGAGACGCAGCACAATTCAATCGTTAAAGTGTGCATGTTCTTTTGTGCAGTTTTAATATCAATAGGCACAAAACAAACTTACAGAGAAAATATAAATATTTATCTTTGGTAAAGGAAATGATATTTTTCTCAAACTAGAGAACTACAACATTTTACGTCATTTCTTCAGTCAAAAGTTTGTGGCAAAGAACTTTTAATTAGTACGCCACATAATTTTACATTTCTGTATTAGGGGAAAACTTGATACATTTAGGCATCCAGACACGGTGGAAGCAACTCGTTGAAATTCAAACCAGAATGTGGAACGGAAGGAGATTGAAGTGATTGAAAGTGACACAGTTTGTTGATCTCTGATAGACTGTTTTCAGTTTTATCTACTTGAAGTTTCACCAATAAGCATCTCTGGGATTTACAGAAAACAATCCAAAAAAGGTCAGAGGAGAAATACAGATGTGCAACAACAGCTCCAGAATACTATCTCTGAACATCAAAGCTGTAGTCTGTCACTTTTACAAATTATGTGATTTTTACATATTTTTTAAAAGTACCACCATTCTTTGAGAGTAACAAGACAGATAACACTGTGTTACAAAAAAATATCGTTTTTGGAAGTTGTTTTCTATGTTTTTTTAAATGAATTTCTGTTATTTTGCATCGCTGAACCCAAAAATAACAACCACTTTTCTCAATCAGGTCAGGTTTTTCTTCAAATTTTATTGAGAATTCTGATCTTCTGATTAAATCGATAATGTTTTTGTCACATTATCAGTTCACTTCTGTTAATATTTTCATCCAAAAGAGGTTATAGGAGAAAAACATTGTATTCTAACAGTGTTTTATTTAAATGTTACTAACTTGGATTTCTGTAAATAACAAACACTAACGAGGGTAAATTGAGCATTATGTCTTCATCTCTCCTCCATCTCATTACTCATCGATCCCAGATTCTCAGGAAACCGATCCAGATGTGAGAACAAGTCATGAATTTTGATGCTCATGTTGCTCCATAGTTGAGAAAGTTGACCTGATTGAGCAAAACCAATGTGTGATTTTTTTTGGATTCAGCTCATCAAAATGACCCTAAAACAGTTGAAAACCCCCAGATAAAGTTTTGGCTGATGACCAGTGCAATCTTTGAAAAAGTCAAGCTCCTCCACCTCCAAATCAAACCTAAATCTTTTCTGACGTAGAGTTGAGAAACTATAATACAAAAATAAAATGAAATTTTGAGGAAATCTGAAACAAAAGTATCAATCAAACACTAATACCAATTTGCTAATCAATAAATCCAACAACATATGTTGTTTTTTTCAGTACCTTATTGAATCTTTCCAGTCTGATACGACGGCCCATGAGCATTTCTGTGATTATTTGTCAACATCACTTTGAACCCAGAAAGTTTTCAGCATGTTAATTGATTTAATTGATTCACAGGTCAGATCCCACTCAGATATGTGCAATTTATCCATTAAAACCCGAATAACTAACTTATTGTAGTCAAATATATGGATAGGATCAAACTGTGGGAGGGGAAAAAAGTAACACCTTCAAAGTCAAATTTGATATTTCATCTTATGAGTCATATCAATTGAATTATATGAGCAGATGATTTCACAGATTTCTTACCCTTAAACCAGAAAAGAAGTCAAAGTGAGTCAAGGTGGCAGCAGATGTGAATGAGTCACACTCCTCAGTGCATCATCATATCTGCTGCTGCTGCATTTGGCGCTCATTAGCTCCTGTTAGAACAGACTTGTTTGGTCGCTTGGACAGATCACAGCACAGTGACAGGACCACATGTCACACATTCAGGCTGGGCAGGTGGTTGGGTCGCGCGTTGATCTGGAAAAATAAAAATGAAAAAGTCCAGACAGATGGGTGGCACCAACACTTGAACCGTCCTGAATTTTTATGTTGCTTACTGGGGAAGACCGTCTACTGTGCATCTTTTAAAAGAAATGTCAGTGGAGTATGTTCTCCAGAAAAAATCAAGAATGTTTAATTTCCATTAAAAATATGCAACCATTTTCAGAGATCCAGAGGGAAAGGGGATCGTGATTCCCGCTCAGAAACAAACAAGTCCATTACCCAAAAGGAGCATCTGGGCTTTACGATAAGAAAGAAGTCATGAGTCGAGGACAGAGTAGGTACCTGGGTGTCATTTCATTACAGGTTCTGATATTAGCGCCCACGACATGTCACAAAAGCCCCAAATGATTACAGGCAATCTGGCCACAATTAGCATTAGCAGTCGCCTTGCACAAGACCTAAATCCACAGATTTATGCTTCTTATTTGGCTGAGAAATAATAATAATTATTAGAATTATTAGTACATAAATTATTTGGTCAAGTAGGGGTCTAATCATGCTGAAACTTACCTTAAAAGGATACAATTTAGGACATGGTTTTGCAAGTTACTTCATATTCAGTTTGTGTAAAAAAGTGCTTGAAAGTGCTTCTTAAGATAATCATAATTTATTTCCAGCTGCTTGTAAATATCTACAATAATACGAATCTAGAACACAACAATCCACTGCCAATACAATTATCTTTTTGAAATGCTTGAATTAGGGGGGAAAACAGTAAATCAGAGATGGCGAAAGAACAGCAGACAGAGGGAATAAGAGTAGCAAGCCATGCAAGAAGCCAGCAGGATTAGGAGGATTATATTCTGTAAGATGAGTCCAACTGGTTCTTCTCGCAATGAAAACAACAGAATCAAAGCTAAGTCAGTTCAGCGATGCCCTTTTAATGTCAGCGTCTGTTTGAGTTTACTCGGCGCTCGGCGTGCAGCTGGTTTGAAGAGCAAAAGTGGGTGAATCTTGTAAACAGCAATGAGTTTGGAGATGTGCTCAGGTGTGGGTGTGAAGGTGGGCAGCATTCAGCGCCTACCTTATCATGACAAGGGCCAAAAATATTGCTGTTCAACAAACCCGAACAGGCTGTAACACTGAATGTTTTCCTACAGTGAAAGTACCACAATGCAATCAGATTGTAAGTATTTTAATTCTGTAAACTAGTTTTTATAGACTAGAAATGCAGCAAAAATATGCATACTAAATTATTTATGAATGTCCGTGCAGAAATTTGTCACGTCATTCTGTTTTATTTTCAGAAAAACTAAAATAAGGTAAAATATAATTTGAATCTGGTATTTTGTTAAATTTTTCATCCAAAGCAGCAAGTTCTGCAAATGACAAAATGTGAAAGATTAAGTGGTATCATCTGTTTCTTTACTCTTCATCATGTTACTCAAAAACACTTTCAGTGAAGTAAAAGCCCAGAAACAATTTTATTTAGACATTTTTTATTGTAATGCACGTTGTCTCATTGAGATCCAATATCTGAGTTACAAGATAAAGTTGTTTTGATAATACAAACAAAACACAGCAACAAAACAAGTAATTAAGAAATTTGAATAAGTTACATAAACTAATGAAATGAGCTAAAAACAGGAGCAAGTTTAAATCAAGGACTTATTGAAAATTTTAAATTTTGATTCAAAATGATCAGGAACATGTTTGTTAATATTACTTCCAGTCTGCTTTGTCGAGTCAGAGGACTCCAAAGTGCCTTCCACCACAATCAGCCATTCATCTACTCATTTATACACACATTCATAATGGCAGTAAGCTACATCTCAGCCACAATCTGAGGCAGACATAAGTAAGAAGACAAAGACCATATTTTTAAAATTAAATGATTGCAATAGACCTTAATCTGAGTATCAATCAATTTGTGAGTTGTATAAAAAGATGCACTCCTTTATTTATCATGTATGTAATCAAATGTTTGTGAAATCTCGTTTTTGGTGGCTGCAACAGGAAATAGTTTTCAATCCTCTTTTATCTGATTATCATGTTGTGCCACGAAAGAAGGGAACAAATTCAGCTGTTTATGTCTGAAATCGAGGTCAGATTGTTTACACTGAGCCGAGTTACCTGGAATCGCCAAAGCTCTTTAATGTTCTGCCGTCATTTGAAAAACACAAACTGTTGCAGTCAAAGACAAAAACCAAAAAACCATTTCTGATGGTTCAGGGCAGAAGGAAGGAACTGAATCATTCTGTGTGCTTGTTTCTCAAACACGGTGATTTTCCTTGAAAGTGCTACTTGAGATAAATTGTTTTAGTTTCCAGAGAATATTCAAAATCGACCTCAGTGACGAGACCGTCAAGTCGTTAACATTGCATCTGTGTGTTAAAAACGCAAGAGGGGACAGCATGAGGGGACAGCATGAGGGGACAGCATGAGGGGACAGCATGAGGGGACAGCATGAGGGGACAGCATGATCCCCAGCGTTGGTACAAACACTTAGTCTGGCCGGTACACCAGTCACTGTCTGCCTGAAACCAGAGGCTGGACTTCAGCTCTGAGGAGTTGGAGGAAAAGTGTCTGAAGTTTGTCTGACAAAATTTCTTAAACATCTTCATTCTTTGCACATCATTAGAAACCCTGCCAGCTATTCTTCACCTGATGTTGCTCAGACCTGTCTTTTCTGCACAGGTACACGCTCACAGTGTGGACAGGCCAACATGATGAATTTGCTCCACAGGACTTAAAGCTATACAGAAAAAGTTTTGAAGTCAGCAGAATTTATTATGACCTGCCGAACTCTCAAACAGCAGAACTCTTGGTGATGTCATGACTGAAGATGCCCAACTGCCGTTTCCTAAACCTCACAACAGACTGGCTGCTGCTCTGTACAGATTGGGAGAAGGAAGATACATTCGTCTTTGCTTTATTTTTATTCATTTTTATTTCATTATATGAAATTAATTTTTATTTCATTATATGAAATAAAAATTAATAAAAATATAATGAAATTTCATATAATGAAATTTTTATTTCATTATATGAAATAAAAATTACGGAAAACACCGTAATTACAAGTAGTAGTTGAAGGTCAATCTACAACATCAGATTGTTGTAGAAAGAAGCATTATTAAATTAGTTACACAGTAATATCTGTCGGCCTTTTTCCAGAGCAATTCCCTTTTTGCTCTGGAAAAGGTGTTGCGTAATCCACCTAAACTGGGTGTTTTTCATTAAAATTTCAAAATGAAACAAAGTTTTCTAGAGCACAGAGGAAGAACTATTGCTGCTCATTCTGGCTGCATTCCCATAATTGATATGGGAATTCTTATTCTTCTACTTGTATCTTTCTTATCATTCTTATCTTATTCTAAGCTGAAGTTTTTCGTAAGCACTAACACACCCACTACATCTGCTCAGTAGTTTCATTTTGTTTGTTCTGAGTTGGGTGAAATTCACATTACAGTTAACGTTGTGTCATGATTTATCATGTAATGCACTTTGAAATTCCTGTTGCTGAAACGTACTGTACAAATAAACGTTACTAATATGGATGACATCTGTAAGTGTTTATGTAAAACTTTTTTTATTCTTGTGAATAAAACCTTTTTGAATAGTGTCAGTTCTTCGTTTTATCTGACTGAACAAACCTTCTCATAGTGAGCCTGACTGCCAGATGATATTTTTCAGAGAGCATATATTCTCATGGGCTGCACAGTGGCGCAGTTGGTAGAGCTGTTGCCTTGCAACAAGAAGGTTCTGGGTTCAATTCCCAGCCCCAGCCTTTCTGCATGGAGTTTGCATGTTCTCCCTGTGCATGCGTGGGTTTTCTCCGGGTTCTCCGGTTTCCTCCCACAGTCCAAAAACATGACTGTCAGGTTAATTGATCTGTCTAAATTGCCCCTAGGTGTGAGTGTGTGTGTGCATGGTTGTTTGTCCTGTATGTCTCTGTGTTGCCCTGCAACAGACTG
>CAEGAF010190326.1:0-19383 GCA_903067075.1 Micropoecilia bifurca | reverse complement strand
TTCAGTGTAAGCATGCAATATAACAACACTTTATATGATGTTAACAGTCAGAGTTTAAAAGTTCGCAGCTTCAGGTCTAAAGTTTGTGGGTCAATAGTTTACTCTGCCAGTCGCCTGTTGGAGGTACTTTATATCCTGAGACCTGGGTTCCCTCCTAAGAATATATTATTTTACGACCTCCGAAGAGCTTTCGTAGATCCATCTTTATCTGGCATCCTGAACCCAGGCAGGCTCTCCATGTTTCTGACCTCGCTGACACAAACTCCTAAATTTAAGTAAAGGATACAGCTAACTAAAACACTACAAATGGTTATATGATTGAATCCAACAAAACACTAAAAAATGGTTATATTTCCTTAACAGCTGCAGCCATTTTCTGACTTATAAAAAGGTCAACACGCGCCTTCCTTACTTAACTGGCCTTTGCCTTTTTCCCTCGCATTTGCAAGAGCGGATAAGAGAAATGGGTCCTTTAGTGGTGAGACGTTTATGGAATAGAGAAAATCACAGACTGTTGATTGGACCTGCCACAATTACAAATTGTTTTAATAGAAAAGGAAAAACTGATCCAGTTTCCAACTTGTTGTAAATAAATTAAAGCCACTTTTGAGTTTGAGAAAAAAAATGTTTGGTGAAAATGAAAGGAATTGTACAAAATTAAAAATCTTCCAAATAAAAACATTTCAAGACACTTTGAATAACAAACTACAAAAAAACTCCAGTTAGTCATTTTAAAAGAAATTGTGATTTTTTTTTTCCACAAATTATGTTTATCGTCAATTTATTTTCCTATAAAATGTCCTCAAATGTCAGATTCTTAAGACTTTTTTTATATATATATTTTGAGTGTGAGATTACACCTTAGCGATTAAAGACTAATTTATTTTAGTGCTTTTAACAAGGCCTGGTAGATGTGGAATGATCTTTGTGTAGCTTGTTGATTTATGGAAACTCTGTAAAATACACAACCTTGATGAGCTCTGCTCCAGCCTTTCAAACAAGAAGAAAAGGCATCTGTTCTGCTTTCAGAAATATTTTAGCTGGTAGTCTTAGACTGAACTCACCTTTTCGCCATCTACTCTAAAACACTGCACACATGAAAGTTGACAAACGTCTCTCTTTTCTGCTGCTCTCAAAGCAAAATAGTCTTCTCTCCTCGCAGTGCGCAACACAAACCTCCAAAACTAAGACCAAAAATTAGTTAAAGGGATTATTTTAATTGCGAATAAACAGAGACGAGCATGCACGAGGAAAAAAAAGAAACATGAGAATAGGGTGTTTGCTTTAATGTGGTTTGGCGCTGCAGGATAAAGCTCCATTGTTGTTAGTGTGCACCCAGAGAACAGCTCTCCTGCACACCTGTACTCTGCTGTCTTCGATTTGCACACACAGAGGGAGAGCATCTCATTTTAGACAATAAGTATCCAGCTACAGAGACAAACGGATCCCAGACAGCCACCAGGAATAATTATAGTTCTATGCCAGGCGTAAAATGGATATTTTGGTATGTTTGAAGTGCCGTTGGGTGATGTGCGTATGAGTATTTGTAGGGCAGATCACCTTAATATGGAAAGTCAGGTAAGACTATGAATAAGACCATCAATTAATGCAAAAGTAATGTGTAAAAGCATAAAAATCGCTTTGAAGTGCAAGAAGTTTATGGTTTTGCACTTCCTATTCTAACAGCCCCATTCTGATCAGCAGGGTTTCTTAAAAGAACCTGGGCTGAGTTTCTAAACTGAAGGCGTCCCAACCACCATCAGTTACACACAGACATTTCATATGTCAACCCGCAGAATTGAGGAAATTGCCCCATAATGCAGATTAGCAGTAATTATGAGAATTAATCCATTTCAATAGTGAATATTACAGAGGAAGACATGTAAACACCTTGCAGCACTAGATAACAGACCTGCCATGTACAGGAAACCACAACATTTCCTGTATTTGACAACGATAGTGAGTTTTTTTATGTTTTCCTTCAGGTAGCAGAGTTACAGGTTGCTGGGGTTTATATTCAATGGGCAAGAATGGTCCACACATCAGACAGAGATCTATGTGCGCTTACAGCTGCACATTTTAATGGTTCATACACCAAATGTACCTCAACATGCTTTAATACGCACAGGAGAAACCGCCTTGGCACTATCACAGCAGCTAGCATCTAAGCTTGCTGCAATAAGCAATTAAGAATTTAATCGCGTGATAAATTAAGCTGAGCTCGCCAATTTTCATTCAGTTGATTATTTATTGAAGGGCAATTTTGCTCGCAGAGACATCATAATCCATTTCATTTATGGTTCGTAAGTGGTTTTTATTTCCATCTTGTTTATTATTTTCGGACAGTTGTGTTTTATTTTGTACATTTAAAAAGTTTAAATGTACAAAGTTAATCCCATTATCACTACATTATTTGAAAATGGTCTCGATATACAACATTACCGAAATACTGGGACAATTTAGCATCTGGCAGAATTTGTTATTGTGACACATTTTTTTCTACTAGGCCGACTAACCTCTGCGGTCTTTCGTGTCGCTGCTCTTTTGGTTAAAGCCAACGAACGGCGCTCCTAGATTGGCTGCTTTGTAAATGTCAGCTCATAATTATTTTTGGCTTCCCGCGCCACATTTCCATTGGAATATTTTAGAAAAGCTGTATGAGAACATTTGGAATTGCATTTCACTGAAAAATCTGCCAATAGGTGATTCTGCAAAAAGGCAACCATATATATCAACAACAATCAGTAAGATAAAATAAAATATCAAGATCCATGATGAATTTAGTTTAGTTCTAAAATCATATTGTGAGTCTAAAGTTGAAAACAGCTTCACCATATAAGGGCTGTGATGTCACTGATCAACTTTGATAGCAAAGGTGGAAGTAGTGGACGGTGTCGTTTTAGAAAAAAATTTGAATAAAGCTCCTGCACTTCCCTCATTTTAGTCAAGAAAACAATAGCCTGGCATTTCAATGTAATGTTTTTTAAACCAAAGTAAATAACCACTTCCCTGTTTGTGTTCCTAATGAAATGGAAGAAAACGCGTAGTAAAAAACAAACTGCTTACAGCCCGAACGAACACAAATAAGACGCGACTGCACAATTTTACGTATTTTTTTTATGCATTTGTTTAGTCGTTGCACAGTTCTGACAACATTGCAACTGGGGTCCGTCGTGCTGCATCAAGGGGACAACAATCAGCTTCTCCTCAAGTTCCACAGAAGTATTCAGGCAGGCCTGATTTCACTATGGGGCTATGAATGAAGTCACTTTCCCCAGCAAGAAAAAACCCCATAATGATTCATTGTCGTCGTACAGAGTAGCGGCAGCCACTAACTGGGAAACAGTGAACTGTCCTGCTTGTGTCAATAACGCCTCTCCTTTGATTAAACCATTTGCCTCAATGAGCCAAACGCGCTTAAATCAACCACTGTGATTCTGAATTAGGAGATCCAGCGAAGTAAAGGAGGCAAAAACGCCTCCTCTGCATCTAAATTCATTTGAACCCCCCCGTCCCCTCCTCCAGTAGTGGGTTTTATTTGTTACCAGCCGAACATCGAGCCTGCACATCACCTCTGGATGTTGTTCCGAGTCTCGAAACAAAGCGCCCCGGAGCTCCCAAAAAAAAAAAAAAGCATGCAAATCTACACGGAAACCAAAAGCAGAGCGAACAAAGCCTCACCTAAACGCCGCCTCGCTGCTGTCTGGATGCTGCCGCTGCTGGCCGCCGCTTCATTATTCCGCTCCCGTTCGCCTTGTTGCACAGCGAGCATGCGGCTCGGCTTGGCTCGCCTCTGCCTCCCCTCCTTTCACTGAGCTGATATCCACTACAACTCCGAGCCGAGCGGCTGTGTTGTCTGTCACATTGTTGCTGCCCTTTTTCTCTCTCCTCTCGCATCTACATCCGATTTTTTTCTTAAGAAGGCGGAGCCAGAAAGAGACATTTTTGTTTTCTGCCAAGCACCGAGGCAGCTTGAAGGGAAGGGGAGGGAAAGAAAGGAAGGAAAAACGAACAAAAAGGAAAAAGGATGGTCAGTGAAATATCTGTCAACCTGCAAGTGCAAAAGGAGAAAATTAAAATTAAACTGATGAATATTGCTAATATTCTTTTAGAATAATTGAAATATGTTACATAATTTGTTGAGCAAATTTAATTTGTACCTCAATATTCTGGGACATTATTTATTTACGTGATTAAATTTTAAGTGTGATCATTTTCTGTTAATCATTTTAATGATTTTCACTTACAGCTCAAAAGTCAGTTCTGAAAATTTGAGTAGTCTGTATTATATCATGCTGTGTACTCTTCCACGGCAAGGAAACATTTAACATCGCCAACCACAAGGCAACAAAGCGTCATTGCAATCCAAGCAATGGCAATGAAAGTTAGGTGGAAGAAAAAAGTGGTACGGGCAAAGTTTCACAAGCAAGCCGAAGCTTTATAAACTACTGGTTTCACTTGTTGGGTCTATTTGACAGCATGTCCTTGTATTGTGAAGTCCATCCATCCATCCATCCATTTTCTGCCGCTTATCCGGAGTCGGGTCGTGGGGGCAGCAGCTTCAGAAGGGAGGCCCAGACTTCCCTCTCCCCAGCCACTTCTCCCAGCTCCTCTAGGGTGAACCCCAAGGCGGGAAACAGACAGGCGGATTGGGGCAGCATCTGCCGTGAAGCGGGCGCTGTACCGGAGAGAGCTGAGTCAAAAAGCAAAGCTCTCAATTTACCACCCTCACCTATGGTCATGAGCTTTGGGTCATGACCGAAAGAACGAGATCACGGATACAAGCGGCCGAAATGGGTTTCCTCCGCANCTTAGAGATAGGGTGAGAGGCTCGGTCATCCGGGAGGGACTCAAAGTAGAGCCGCTGCTCCTCCACGTCGAGAGGAGCCAGTTGAGGCTCGGGCATCTGGTCAGGATGCCTCCTGGACGCCTCCCTGGTGAGGTGTTCATGTCCCACTGGGAGGAGGGGAGACCCAGGACACGCTGGAGGGACTATGTCTCTCAGCTGGCCTGGGAACGCCTTGTATTGTGAAGTATGTATTTCTGCAAATTTTATTTCATATGAATTATTGAACAACGAAGTGTTGCATTGAGGATATCAGTGTGTGACTCAGCCGAGGTGTTTAGGAAGCCCATGTTGCTCTCATAGCGACTTGCTGCTCACATGCATAATTGGTTGTGGTGTCTCTCATCTTCGTCTTGCCAATAGACAGTCGGTCTCCTTTGGGGCTTTGGTCAGATCAGTTTGTTCAGTGAAGCACAGTGATACAATGATCAATTAAAGCAGATACTTTTACGGTGTGGGCAAGCGCCAGATCCTGCTGGAAAATGAAATCAGCGTTTCTATAAAGCTCGTCAGCAGAGGGGAAGCATCGAGTGCCTCAAGATTTCCGCTGCCCTGCCTCTGGACAAGACCTTTAACTAATACCGGAAGATGATGTGACTCCCAAAATCACTACTAACTATAAAAACCTCAACCTACTTGGAGTCTGCGCAGGGTCAATGGCAACATTTCACTTTTGTCCTCAGTCGAGATAAGAGGCTCTGACGCTGCCTGTTGTACTCAGATTTTTAATACAATATTATAATTGTAGCCCATGTTTTATACTAATCTATGTGGTGATTAGTGTAGCACTGACTGCAGCCATATTTCACGTTTTGTTAATCTCCCCCAAGCTTTTGAATCAACTTTTAACTATGTTGCTTTTGTACTATTTACTACTACACCATTTTCCCCTCCATTTCACTTCCTTTTAATATGTTTAGCAAATACAATTTGTGACTTACTCTCTGCATAAATGACTTTCTACCGGCCAAATGCCAAGTCAGCTGTCTTCCCCATGATTATGTGGACTCTCTTGTGTCAAACTTCCTGTTATTGGTCATATCTAGCACTCAGACGTTTGGAGAAAGTATATTTTGGGTTTTCATTAGCTTTACGTCATAAATGTAAAAATATATATAAATAATCAGTTGAACAATGTCACTTTGTGTGATTGATCTATAGTAGTTTCCCTTTTTGAATTGAATTACTGAAATTAATTAAATGTTTGATGATATTATAATGAACTGAGAGTTGTCTTTATGCAAACATCCTCATTACACAATATCGTGACGTAAGACTTTTCTTCCAGGAGGTTTGTCCTGCTCAATATTTGGCAAATATTGTCCTAACTTAATTGTCAAATGTCAGATGAAAACACTTCTCTCTTGTCTGTAGAGCAAACAGACTGTTGAACAAACAAAGCGTCACACCTCTCCCACCGTGCTGTGCCTTTAGCATGCAAGAAAATTTGATGTAAAAGTTTTGTTTTCTACGGAGTCTGGAATAACACAAGAGATTGATTAAAGCCTGCAGTCGGCCTCATGTCCAGATGAATCAACGACAATTACCACATGTTCATCTACAAGAAGATAACTGGTAGTAAACATGCCATTTTTTGTCATGACGACACTTAATGATAGTCAAATTAAAGATCAATAAGTGAAGGTGGTGATTCTTGATTTTATGTGTAAATTCTAATGGTAGCTCTATGGCAGCATAGAGCATGTGTAAACATGTGTTGCAGTAACTGCAGTATTTACATTTAAGCACCTTTTTGTGCTAATTTTTCTTTTTAAGAATTTACCTGAAGGCAGATTTTTACAAGACAGTATTATTTAAGACATCACTCACCTATTTTAAACATGTAAAATGCATCCTACACAGTGTTCACACTCACGTCTTTGTGCCCATCATTCTTCCTGTGGCTGAGAAAGACATGACCTTTAACATTGATTTTGTTTACAGACTTGATGTAGAACAAGTTGGAAAATTTTCTTTCCTTTTCGTCTTTGCCTCAGTGTTAGGTGATAAAGCAAAAAATACTCAAAAAATGTCTTGGGTAACGCATTGAGTTTGTCTTCTTGTTGATGTTATTTAGCATTAACACCACCTACTGGTATGGACATAGATAGATATCTGTCTCTGTGTAAATATATGTACACACAACACATTGACTTTCACTATCTCTGCCATAGCAGGAGGTTTATTCTATTTCTGCATGAGGGGAGAGTATGATGTCAAGCATCATGTTAATATTTCTACAACAGATAGGGGAACTCTAAATGGTCATACAGAATCTCACTTCAAAACCTTCTCTCTATTCAAATCAATTTGATCTAGTTTACTGACATTTATGTTAACACGTGGGGTTCAGCAGAAGCAAAATCAATCTTCTTCAATTGCCATCTCAGTCCCCAGACTTAGTAAATCCAATAGGAAACCTGTGCAATGTTGTTCCTAGAAGTATTTCAAATGCATGGCTAGATAGTGACAAATTATATTCAAAACCAAAAACAGAATTTTGGATGTTTTGTTGTGCCGTTTTTATATATTATGGCCAACAGACATACAGATAAATTAATACAGAAAGGCACCAGAGTGAAATGTTACAGGAAAAGATTAAGTGCCATCCTGTTGGCAAAAGGGAGTTGCACAAAGTATTGGCAGCTAAAGTACCAATAAGATTGGTGTAAAAACATTTTTCTTTGAATAGGACCTCTAAGATCACATCAGCAGGTGATGTATGCTGTCATTTGCTTTTCAATTAAACAATGCATTTTTTTAAAATTCTTGCTGTTTGAGATCATACATGCTGCAATGAGTAGTTAGTGCATGTTATGTTTTTTCACATCTGTATCAGGGGTCCGTATAAGTGTGGAGGGCACCCCAGTACAACCTCTCTTTAGGATAAATACTTTGACCTCATTAGGGGCATTCAACTCCCTCTTGATGTGTTTTTGCTGGATCTCTTTTTGACTGCGTTTTTTTTTTTGCACTGTATCAATTATGGCTACAGAAAAAAAACACAGGTGTAAAAGCATATAATCCTGCTGAATTTTTGCAGAAAAACAAGCACCCATTGCTTTGATGCCTCATCTACTTTCAGCATAGCAGAGAGCCTGCGTAACAGATATAGAGGTATTGCTTTGTTGCTTGACCCTGGTGCAATGCAGGGTGTGTGTTTGTGTGTTGCTCCCTTAATTGCCCCATCAGTAAATGTCAAACGTTCAAATGGTTCCAAAATCTAGATTTATTCATTCATTTGTGCCTCATCGGATGCAGGCGCTCTGGCTGCATGCTGCAATTACTGCTGCACGGCTAAATGTGGCAATGAATAATAAATCACAGCACAAAAGGACCTAACTAGCTGCCTGTGAACTGTAGGATCAGCTGGTGGAGCAAGCTTGGTGTTTGCTCTAGAATCATTCCCCTGAACCGCTCCAGGGACGCTGGGACAATTTTTTCAGAGAGCAGAGGACGGAAACTAGAAAGCTAAATATTCTCAATAAACAGTCACAAACACACAAAACCCCCTGAAACGCATTCATACGGATTAGGAAGTTAAAACAGACACTTCAAATGTTGCCTTGAAATAACCACAGGCCACTGGCTGCTTTGCGCACAAGCTGTTCTTTTTAAAGTGAAGCTCAATAACAGGAGCGTTCGAAGGCAGATGACTCACATGAACTTGATGGTGTGCTCAGAGCCCGTGACTGAAAAATGGAGATCGGAAAGGGGGGCTATGGGAAATGTGTTTCTGGCCCCGAGCAATATGTTAAGACCCTCTTTCTAAAATGTCTCCTACTGTCATACTCAGCCGCCCCCGAGCAGGTCGGCAGCTCTTTGTTGAACACCTGACTCAGGTGCTTATCATCTTCCTCCAGGTGCCCGTCAGTCAGCTACACTTCATTATACTGCGGCCTTTGTAGTGCAGAGCTAAGAAGGAATGAAGGGGAGAGTGTGTGAAGAGGTATGCTGGTTTCTTTGCATGAAAATGGCTTCTTGCTGTTTTTTTGGACGGGGGCAGAGTCATCATCCTTCTCATTTGATAGTTTACATACAGGGCCTTGCAAAAGTATTCATACCCCTTGAACCTTCCCGTTTCAACCTCAGATGTAAATGTATTACACACTGGGATTTTATGACATTAACACAAGGTGGTAGGTATTGCAAAGTTAAATAAAAGTGATCCATTTTTTTTTTTTTACAAATAATAATCTGAAAAGTGCACATGCTGTGTCTTCTTAGTCAAAACCTAGACCCATTTATTGCTCCAAATAATATTTTTCTCCATTTTCTTTGCAAGCTTTTCAAACCAAGTCCACATTTGCTCCTGCTGTATGTCTATGGCTTTTTTTCTTTTGGAAGATGAACATCTGCCCCAGTCTTTTTCAACATTTAAGGTACTTTTCACCACAGATGTCCAAAAATTAAGATTTTTGGACATCTGTTTTTGTAATTTTGTATAATGATCATGCATTATACAAAATTACAATGACTCTCTGCTTCTACTCCCACAGAAATATCATATTTTGAGGTTCAAAACAAATAGTTGTCCTGGTGACTGATTCACCCACCTGAGCAGTGGAAAGGTGCTGCTCCTCCATAGTTCCCATGGCATTATTGGCTACTTTTCTGATTAGTGGTCTCCTTTCCTTTCCTTAGGTGGACGGCCATGAATTCTTTTGCCATACTCTTTCTATTTCAGGTGGTAGTGGACTCTATTTATGAAGTAGGAAGTCCGTGAATGCAATTGGTTGGACTGGATTTTATTTGGGGACACCAGAATAACTCTGCACATTTCAGATATTTGCTTGTTACAAATTATGTTGATTTATCATAGAAAATCTCCCCAAAGTCCGACAGGTATAAATGTATTAGAAAATGAATGTGCAAAAATGCCATTAGCCATGAAAGTAGTTACATATATTTTGGTATTTTTTGCTTATTTTAACTTTACAGATTTAAAGTATTAAACAAGGAAAGATGCCTCTGCAAAGGCTGAGCCTTTTTTGCCTTGTGCTTGTTTTGCAGGTTAGGATACTTTGCTCGGTCGGTTAAGGACTCACATTCCCACAAATGGTAGCATGCACTCCAGGCTTTTTGTCAGCTCTAATCTTTTCAGCGTAATCATCACCGAGGCTCGTAACTGTGATCTAGATGAATCAGAGTGCAGACAAAATGCTCTCTGCCGCTGCTAAATTCATACCTGAACATCTGGCCCTCTCTCTCATCGGCCCACTTTGTTGTTGGTTTCAGTTAATTGTGGGCATTAGAAACAAGCGAGAGCGTGACGGTTTCCATGGAGATCCACTGATGTTGCTCGGGTGTTTCAAGCCTTCCGTATCTCGGTCATTTCACGGCATCTGTCTCTCTGTGTCGCACAAGCTTGCCCGATTAGGGAGTGACGTGCGTAAGCAAATTCTGGGAGCCTTAATGGGCTCATTCAGATCAGCAGAACGCAGATATTTGATTTCATGTTTCTTGACAGAAGGATGAGTGAAGACCCTCATGTTTGTTATCAGCTTTTACACGCAACACATCAGTCAGTACATGGCATGATGAAAAACAGCAGGAGGTTAACTCTTATTTTGACAGTTTGTAAACAGATAATTGTGAGAAATGACTTCAGGCAACAGAAAAGGTCTAATAAGATCCCCGCTGTCAAGTCTGCACTTGACAAAAAAAGAGTCTGGTTGATGCTGTGCCAGGTGGTGAATTTGAACAAACATGTAAGCATATGTGAAAATGGATGCACACGATGCAAATGACACTATTTTATCTGAAACTCAAAACTGTGATTTTGCAAACTGTGTTGCAAAGTCTTGATAAATATGGGAAAGACCTACAATAATTTTTGCTTATAAATATTAATCACCTCAAGTATCTTTCCGCTGTAATGCTTCTATAGATATAAAGCACACATCAATCAAAAATGCAACATAGCATAAATCTCAGAGATTTAGTTTTTTTCAAAATGCAAAACTTGGGTCTGGAATTGATGTCACACCTGTTCTGGTTGGAGGTCAGAAAACCAGCAGCTAGTATTTGCTAGCTAAAGTGATTAATGCACAGGTTAACTATTGTCAGCAATACAAGCAGATGGAAACTAGATGGAAACAGATTACTTTTTGGCCAATTTCTGGAGTTCATTGATGGCCACCATGTTAGTGTCCACTACTAAGGAGGAAATAAGCAAAAACCTTTTTCTTTTTACAAATATCTGTACATGCTTTTATTATCCTTCCAAGTTAACTCACATTTGGGAGTAGCATCATGTTCACATTTCCGATTTAATTTCCAACCAAGAAAAGCAGTAATATTTGTTCATTGTTGCATTCAATGGCCAGCCTGATACTGATGCTGACGCTTAAATATTCCCATGTTCAGGAGCAGAAAGAAGCAACTTCCACTGCTTCAATCTAAGAGACAGTAATGCTGCATTTTAAAGACCAAGCTGTTGACAAACCTCCAACTTTACCAGCCAACTTTACCAGATGGAATTGAGATTTTGGGACAAATTTAATTTGGTTCACAGCACCCTCGAGATCCATTGGTATTTCTTGAAAATCGTGTTGAAAGATGGCTGAAAAATTAATTAGTATTTTATTGCAGGAGCAAAATTACATGCAGAAAAATTAAGAAAAACCCAGCCATTATTTAGATTACGTTTTGTAGCGATAATATCTCAAATGGGGAAATAATTGTTTTTAATAAAACATCATGTGTCACGAGGGCCGAGGTGTTAGTGTGTGTGTGAGGGAGAGAGATAGACAGAGAGGGAAGTAATTATGCTTCTTTTTTTTACATTTTAACACTTCACCATGCTGCTGAACGTCATATCAAAATATAAAACTGTAAGAAAAAGAATCAAGGTTTATTATTGTTCAGCAACTACGTTTATTTCATGTTCTCCTTCAGTGGTGCCTTTATTGTGGTAATATTGTTCACATGCTACATAATTCCTCTAAATACATCACTTCCTTCTGCTTCTCTTTCAACAGCATATTCAAATCTGCCCAAATCGGCCTTCATTAGAAACACTTATTTTTTACCAAGTCAAGTTTGGTTTTCTTCACCCTGAATTTGAGCATAAAGCTTCTTCCGTAAAGCTACATGACCAAAGATTTTCTTGTTACATTGAGTTGCCACATGCTCCTTCTGAAGTGTTTATGCAGACTTCATTGCATATCATCACAGATAAATGTCAGAACTTAAAAAAGTGTCAACTCTGAATTTACCGTTCCTTCTAGCATCTAGTACATGTTGGCTGAAAACTTGGAGCAGAGCACAGCACCACGTATAAGCCAGGACCACTATGGACATCATTACTATAATGATCAGATATTTGTGTCTGCTCTGTTGTAGGGTGTATGCAGGGCATCGGGTGTAAAGTACAGCAAAGGGGTGTCATTTAAAAAGTTACCTAGTCTGGCACAGTCGACAGCTTGATTTTCAAACACTTTCCATTTCTATATTTTATCTTCGCCTTTACTGTAGCACATCAGAGATCTCTCTGGAGCACAAGACTGCTCAGTAACTAAGAAACTCGCTTAAGCTGCTGCTTGTCTACAGTCAAATCAATAAATACACTTGAAAGAATGTAAATGTGACTATCAAGGGCTCATGCATAGCGTTCCACTGCAGACAGTGTGCAGCATGGCAGGGGAGGCTAATAACATTTACAGTTTACCACTAGAAAACCAAAGTTGATTTTATTTACTGCAAATCTGTGGTGCTGCAATGCAGAAGGTTCAGTGTTGATCGATTAGAAGCTTTATTTTCTGTTGGGATTTTTTATTTTTTTCTTGATGACAAGTGAGAGTATTCTTTGCGGAAACTGGTCAGTTGCTGCTTATTTATAAAAGTGGAAGCAACTTAAATTCTTGTCACTAATTAAGTTTGAATTTCAAAACTATACCACATTCACAAAGAAATACGTCAAACCTTCGCCTGGTCTGTTGTTAGAAGCCTCCATCTGTCATTACATGCTGCACGACAAAGTGTGATAGACTGTTGTGAAGCAAAGCCTCTGGGAAATAACAAAACTCACCGACTCCCTCACAACTATTAATACGACCCGCATAAAGGCATCTGCATCTTCAGTCAACAGCTGAAAGGTGTTGTATTAGTTTTAATTTTGAAATTGACAATCTGTTCAAGAGTTGGGGTTGTTAGGGTGGGACTTTATGAATATTGCATATGTGAGGTATGGGAATAATTTAGGCAGAACAGTTCTTCTCAGAACTTGTAAATTAATAAAGTCTTCACCAGACAGGGGGGACTTTAGGAAATGTGATGTTTTGTATTATTAATGTCTCATGCGCCTCCCGTTCAGCGGATCTGTACTGTACCTTTGGCGCCACTTATGCAACACTTCACCTCCCGCTTACTGTTGTTGCAGGAAGGAGCTCTGCAGTCTCTTTATCCATCATGAAATTGTTCTGGGGGAAGTCTGTCGTAAATAAGTGAATTATAATAGCAAAATACAAGATGGAGCTTTTCATTGGTCACATCTTTATGTTGTTTGAGAAAGCATAAAAACAGCAGCGAACAAAAATAGACTCAGAGAAACCCACAATGACGTCTGAGAGATAGATGTAAAACCCACAAAATTGACACTCACTGAATTATTCCAGAGAGAACAAACAGGGAATAAAAGATTTCCTTTTGGATGACATTTCATTCAAACTAAGATTTTTGACGCCTCTGAAATCAGCTAAGCTCAAATCTCACTCTGCATAGCGCCTATAAAAAATATTCACCCACTTGAATATTTTACCCCTTTTATTGCTTTCACAGACCTGTCAGGTTCAAGAAAATTAGATTTTTTAACATTTGCTTGGCATATAGCAGCTACCTGAGGTTGAAAGGATTCACTTGAGATTATTCTGGTATCTGATCAGGATGTTTAAAGCGATAGATATTTATAAAATGTGCTACCGTCTTTTGTTTCTTTGTTGTTGTCTAATGACTGTGAAATAAGAAGAGTCAGAATGACCAAACAAATATAAAAAGAAGGAATCTCTTCCTTCTCTTTTGTGTTTTCTGTTGCACATGGGACGAGTTCTGGTTAATGGCGATGCTGTGAAAGCAGCAAACATCTGCTTTGCTCCTGACTCCCTCCAGCTCTTTGAAACGTTCGATGAACTCGCTGACCTAAAAACAATCTGCATCATTGCAGGAGCAGAACTACTTGATATCTCTGCATGATGTCTACATATAAAATAAGTAAAAGCTCCAGGGTGCCCTTCAATAGGCATGGCAATACCCTCTGTTTTTTTTTTTTTTCAACCTGTAGGACATCAGCAGTTATTTGTTGGATTGTAAAAAACAGTCAGGATGTTTTGCTGGGCACATTTTTTCACCAAGAAACTTTTCCAGGAACAAGTGTTGTTTTTTTAGAGCTGTTCTTCTTTGTCCTCCTCCAGTTGTACTGCATCTACAATGGTAAACTATCCATGTAGAAATTTACCCCCAGATAAAATCCTCCAACCTTTGGGGTGGAGCTTTGTGGTGGGATGCTAATCAGCATTCTGAAAAGCTGAACATCACTGTTATTTTCCCTCCTTTTGAGTTTAATCACAACCATCGTTCAGGTTCTTTGTTGGCTGATATTGTCCTTGGATTTCCAATTGTTGATAAGAGTTGGCAAGATTTTCTTCCCAAAGTGGCACCAAAAAGTTGTAAGGTTCACACTGCCCACTTTTTCATTATTGCTCTTCCTGTCCAGGCAATAAAAATGGGTTTTATTGAGAAACAACAAATTACCACCATTTGATAATCCACTACATTTCTTCCTGTATTTGAAAGGATATTAATTTAGCTTCAGTGTGAACTAACTTCTGCAAAAGAAACGCGTTGTTCACTTTTGCACTTCCACCAATAGCAGTAAAAAGGGAAGTCTGCTACTTAGAACAACTTATAGAGTAAAATGTCTTCTTTATGTCTCCCTGAAACAGTTGCAACCAGCGTACTGCTGCATAAGAAGAGTGAATTTCTCAGCACTAGTGTAAAAATGTGTCAGTTTCATGTGGAAAATTTAAACAAAATAAATTAGATTTCAAAAAACCCACGAAATGTCACAATTTCTGCAACCAGACTATTTCTGAGAATACTAATGAAGAGATGCAGTCTGATATTTTTGCAAAAAGATGTTTAAAATACATGTAGAAAATGTTGGGAACAGGCTGTAAGACTACAAATGTTACATTTCAGCAGAAGAAAGGGCTAAATTTCACTTCAAGCATGCTATCCAACTCTTTGTATGTAGAGTTCACTTTTGTGTGGAGGACTATAATTAAGTGTAGCGATACGAGCAAAAGATGGGTTTTAAAAGTAAAGACAAAAGTAAGACGGAGCCTCTGCAGTACTATTTATAACACATCACAGGCAGTGAGAAAAGGGAGAGAAGACGACCTGGAGATGGGGCAGCATCATTATTAATGGCTCTGGTATGTAAATGGTTAAAGTTGAGAGGGCAAGCATTTTTTTTTCAGCAAAGTTTAATTACAAAATACTTCCATCAATTTTAATTGCAACATTATATAAAATCTATAATCCAGAAATATATTTAAGGAGTGAGCCAGGACAGAACACCTCTGTCCTGGCTCTTTATTCAACTAAAATTAAACAGTTCATAATAAATTTCCGGTATAGTTTATGCCAGGAATAAGCTCTGGCATCCTGCAGCGTCTAGATGTCTCCCTGGTCCAACAGATGTGAATCAAATAGCTGAATTATCTCCCCACTAAACAGACAAGCTCTCCAGAGTCCTGCTGATGACCTGATTATTTGATTCAAGTGTAGAAAAGCTGCAGGACACGAGGGCTCAAGGTCTGGAGTTGAATACCCAGACATAAAGTTTTCCCATAACCTAGGTTACATAAAAAGAACAATGGAGTGTTGTATGGATTGGTCCTCTAGTGGAAGGACGGACAGAGTGATGGATGAATGACAAGGATAACAGACGACTGATGTATAAAGCGATTGACGAATTGTTGCGTGTGGATGAACTGATTCCTGAATAGCTGGACATATGGTTTGCCGCATTGATGTTGACGATCAATTGATGGACGAATGGCTGGTTTGATGGATGGACAAATAAAAGAAGCCATTCACAGATGGAAAAATAGGATAGATTGAGATATGCACTAAATAAACCCAGGCAGATGGATAGACGAAGGGACTGACAGAAGCGTTTGATCATGTTGGACATGTTTATCAAGGTAACAATGAAACAGGTGAAAAATAATCTAAAAAAAACACACAATTTTCCCATACTTACTTTTCTTTTTCTATATGAGCAACACGTGAATTTTCAGCAAAGCGAAACATCTTTTGAGCACTAAAGTTATTTTTTGTTGTTGCATGGCCAAATGTTCATGGAGAAACCAAAGATCTGTTGTCTTGTGATTTTTATACTGTAGCATTTACCTTAGCCTGATGAATTTGAGGAATTATAATTGTTCATAATCCATTTAAAATTTTTATTCAGACATCTTTTTTGTCCTGCAGTATTTTCTTGGAGAAACAAGCATGTAGAAATATGCTGAGGACTCAAAAAGAGGGAATGTGTCATAAAATCAGGAGCTCACATGACAGCAACTGTTTCTGATAAAAAAAAGCTTTTATCAGAAATGTTGCTTAAGGGAGTTCAGCTCTACAAGGTGTGCTAAGAATGAGAGATGTCTTCGGGAATAAATGTGATCATGTCTCTGTGATGTCAGCCAGATCATCTTCAGCAAAGATGACCAGTAAGCATGACCAGTAAGCAACATGACTGTTAAATTAGATCATCAGTCTGACTCAGAGGAAATTGGAAAAGGCCTCCAAATCACTCCCATATTCTTTTGAATTTTCTAACTTTTATAAATGACATGACCTCCTGAATTACAGAAATAAATACAATCCAAGTTAATGCTGTTGGAATGAAGTTGAATCCTTTTTCTTTGTAAAAAAAAAAACTTTGTCCTTAGAGGAAAGCAGGACGCTACTTAGAGACCCCAGTTTCTCAATTGTGGACCTTTGATTTCTGTAAACACCTTGACTTCTTCTATCACTTTTGAAATTGAATCAGCAGAAGATGGAGGGGCTGTGAGAGCACAAATTGTTACAGGAAATATAGGAAACAGGACTTAGGACCCGCTCTCATTTCTTAAGATGGCAATATCTCAACAAAGGAAGGGCAGCAATGATGAAGCCCATTTTCCTGTCTGTGCTGTCCCTAATGAATAGCTGTGAAAATATGAGCAGAGATAACACAAACTTAACATCCTAGCACTTGACAGAGCTGCTAAAAGCACATTAGTTTTCAGCCTTGCTTACTTACAAATTTTTCTCTCTTGCACCAATAAACCGAGTGTTTCTGACAGAACAAAACAGAAAGAAATCTAACTGAGAAGAGAAATTGCGATGAAAGTTTAAGGTGTGTGCATTTTATAGCTAGAAGATGTCATTTTCTACATTGTTCTGGTCTCTTTTGTACTTTAATTGCCAATATTTCATATCACACCTTAAAGAAATCCTTGTGGTCTTTTCCGGTTGTGAAACTGTGGGAAAAAAATATAAATATAAAAATTTTATATTCACATTTTTAAATATAAAGCTTATATAAAGCTTATGGTTGCCCTCTTCGCTTAAGAGGGAGACCATAACTAAGGATTTACTCTAACTTAATTCATTTTATTTCCACAACCTGTGGAATTTCTTAATTAATTTTTACAGATATCCTTTTTATTCTTTTTTCTTTTTGACATTACTTTAAATACTTTTTGAGCTGCTTTTCAAATCCATGTCTTTTTGCATACTATTCTGATTAAACATTGCTTTATATAAAGCTGAACTTTTCCTTTGATATATATTTTTCTTGGTCGCAGCTAATCCGCAGGGTGTTTGGGCTGCGCCAGTCACTGTCACTCGCAGCTGCTATATTAATCTGTGCTGCTGTTTTCCCAGCTGACCTCAGGAGGCTTGCCTGAGATCTCTTCACACTGTACCTGTCACTTCCTAGGAAATGGCAGCTCCGCTCCCGCAGGCTTACCGCACGGCGATGGCAAACTGCCTCTGCTCACCTTTTGTCCCTTTTAGTTTGCTTCCCATGTCTCCTGTGCTTCAGGACTGTGCTTTGCAGTTTATATCCCCACCTCTCACTGCATTCCTGTCAGGCTTCACACTATGTGAAACAGCAATTATGATTTTTTTTTTTAGCATGGATTGCAATGTGTGTTCAATCTCATTACCAAGCAGAAGCAGAATGAGGTTTTTAAAAAAAAAAAAAAAAAGAAGAAAGAAAGAAAAAAATCTCACATTTATGCAACTCTTGAAAAAGTAGTCATCCCAGCTTAGTGTGACTTTATCTGTTTTTCAAAATGTGAAACTACTTATGCTCCATTCTATTTACCTCGGTGGCCACAACTTGCATCAAAAAACCTTTTGTTGCTTTTACTGTATCATCACTGCCTCATTTTAATTACATTTTTTACTCTGTCAGACTTAGTTTAATGACCTTAAGTGCCCCTTGTTGGTTTAATTATTGTGTAATTTAATTGCAGGAGTGGGTGGGAATGTCATCACATCAACAGTATAGCATATAGAAGAAGGTTGATCTTCATCAGTGCAGACAGAGAGTCTGAATAGCATAGCATGAGATAAAGCTATACCAAACTATTTTGCGTTATTCTCCATGTGCATGTAATTATAACGATGTTGCAGAGAGAAATGCTAGTTTAGATGCAAAAGGTGAGGGAGGAAACACCTAAAGGAGTTTATGCTTAATCCTTGAGCCTCACATTGCTTTTTGAAAAGAGTAGTCAAGAGACATGCTTTCATGAAGGAGCTTTCAAAATTCACAAAAAATTAACAGTTGCTTTTTTTGAGCATTTTTTAGTTGGCAATATTGGCAAGTCAAGCAGAAATTGAGAGCTCTCCAGTGCTACTGTTTCCATCTGCAGTGATAGACCGCTTACACCAATCAGAGCCAGGAGGGAAGGTCTTAATCATATCAATCATGCTCATGTATGTGCTGCTCAATGTGCTAATGTTGGAGAAACAACTGACTATTACAGGAAAACCGTGAACTGGATGCTAACTAGCCTAAGCACTCATGGAACGCTCCTCTCTGCATAACTAGCTGTAGCATTTCAGAGAGCAAGAGGGAGGGTTTGAGCAGCATGTACACGAGCATTTTTGACAGCATTAAAACCATCCTGCTGGCTCTGTTTGGTTGTTTTTAACTAAAGAGTATATTTCTGTTAATGACGGAGGAGGCATATTGTCTTTCTCATTCATTCATATATATATATATATATATATATACACATCCCTAATATATATATATATATATATATTAGGGATGTGCCGATCAGGTTTTTTTCTGCCGATCCCGATACCGATTACCCCTGAGGGCCGATCGCCGATTCCGATCCCCGATACCGATCACATAATTGTTATTTATTTATTTTTTATCATAAACACTACTGTTACATTATGTGGAAAAATGAACCATGAATTCACCTTAATTTAGACAAAAACTTGTTTTTAATAACTTTTTCCAAGAA
>CAEGAF010190325.1:0-31298 GCA_903067075.1 Micropoecilia bifurca | reverse complement strand
CATGTTGCGAGCGAGCTCCAGGCCCATGGCGTCGGGAAGGAGAGTGTTGGTGTGCTGGATATGTCTGTACCCGATCAATGTCTGAGCAGCGGAGGCCTGCTTGGCCTGGACCACGCTCCACATGTCCACTGGAGAGTGGTACTTCAGCTTGGACTTGTGGTAGTCCTGCTTGTAAAGCTTGTCACTCTGTATCTTCGCCACTTGCATGTAGTGGACCAGGAGCGGATCGTCCTGGATGCTGCGGAAGCCGACATGGTGGCCTCTGGCCTTCTCGTAGGCCAACTTGTACTTGTACTGCGATGGTGAAAACACACTTTCTTATTCACACAGCCCCCACAGAGATATCTGTATATGCATTTTGGGGTTACAGAGAAACGTTTTGACAGCTTACATTACTGGCTATGGTGGTACCAGACTTGGCAGCCAAGATGGCAATGGCATCAGCTTTGAGGTTGTAGCCTTTATTTGCCATCTCCACCACTCCAGCTTTGTACAATTTCTGTAAAAATACAATTCAATGTGAAGGAAAAAATGTGTTGAGGTAAAATACATAAAAATAATACATTGTTCTTGTCAAATAGTGAGTTCTCCTACATTGCTCATGGTGAGGGCGTTAGCCTTTGCCAGGACAATCTCTGGAGAATCTGGCATGACATGAACTTTCAGTTTGTCCTTTTCCCATGCTTCAGTGTATGCTTTCTGCAAACAAAGACATAATAAAACACTCATAAATAATTGTTATTGAGAAAAGTATGACAGTAAGATTTTTTCTGGCTCCGTCGGAGTAGAGGTAAAAAAATATAGAAAAAGTGACACCTTGTTCATGATCTGGTTGTTGGCCGTAGCCAGAGCCACGTCCATGGAATCCATTAATTTCTTAAACTTGAAGTTGGACGGATGCTGCCTATACTTCTTCTCACTCAGGATCTCACCGCCAACTTTAGCCGTTTCGACTGAAATTGAGCCGATGGGGACCCATCCGATACCTCTGAAGTAGTTGTTCCATTCAGCCTTGTAGTTCCACTGCAAACAAACACAACATGTCAGCAACAAGGGCGTAAATCCTATTTCTCGTGCTATTTGTTTGGATTGTAAACTCACATCGCTCGAATTGAAGTTCATGTTGCGAGCGAGCTCCAGGCCCATGGCGTCGGGAAGGAGAGTGTTGGTGTGCTGGATATGTCTGTACCCGATCAATGTCTGAGCAGCGGAGGCCTGCTTGGCCTGGACCACGCTCCACATGTCCACTGGAGAGTGGTACTTCAGCTTGGACTTGTGGTAGTCCTGCTTGTAAAGCTTGTCACTCTGTATCTTCGCCACTTGCATGTAGTGGACCAGGAGCGGATCGTCCTGGATGCTGCGGAAGCCGACATGGTGGCCTCTGGCCTTCTCGTAGGCCAACTTGTACTTGTACTGTAAGATTGGATAGAGATTTGTTTATAACATATGAATGTTTGTAGAAAACTAAATTTCTGAGTTGGTCCTCTAGTCTGCGTCTTTCTTACGTTGCTGGCAATAGTGGTACCAGACTTGGCAGCCAAGATGGCAATGGCGTCAGCTTTGAGGTTGTAGCCTTTATTGGCCATCTCCACAACGCCGGCTTTGTACAGTTTCTAGAGAAAAAGACATTGTTTATGAAAAGCAATCTCTCATCTAGCATATATCGATTTGTTGTGTAAATGAATGGCTTACATTGCTCATGGTCTGAGCATTTGCCTTAGCCAGGACAATTTCAGGAGAATCTGGCATGATGTGGATGGTCAGTTTGTCTTTATCCCAAGCAGAGGTGTACGCTTTCTGGAGATTAAAATATATATTTTTTAAAAACACCGGAATAAAATAAACACTTTTGAAAAAGCTCACTCCTCACATTTTGTCACACAAATTTTAGTTAAGCTGCACCTTGTTCATGATCTGATTGTTGGCTGTAGCCAGGGCCAAGTCCATGGAGTCCATCAGCTTGCTGAATTTAAAGTTAGATGGATGCTGCCTGTACTTCCTGTCGCTCTGGATCTCACCCCCAACTTTAGCAGTTTCAACTCCAAGGGACCCGATCGGTACCCATCCGATGCCTCTGATGAATTCGTTCCATTCAGATTTGTAATTGACCTAAAAACAACAAGACAACTCATAACACTCATCTGTTTTGAAATGGTACATCTCACAAAAAAAATAAAAGAATAAATAAAAAAATGACACTAACATCACTGGACAGGACATTCATATGTCTGCACAGCTGCAGGTGCATGTTGTCGGGCAGAAGCAGGTGGCTGTGAGGAATCTTCCTGTATCCAGTCATGGTCTGAACGGCGGAGGCCTGCTTGGCCTGGACCACGCTCAACATGTCCACCGGGGTGTGGTACTTCAGCTTGGCCTGGTGGTAGTCCTTCTTGTAGTTCTTGTCGCTCTGTATCCTAGCAACCTCCATATAGTGAACCAGCAGAGGGTCGTCCTGGAGGCTGCGGAAGCCAACATGGTGGCCTCTGGCCTTCTCATACTCTTTCTTGTACTGGACCTAAATAAAAAATTTTTTTAAAAGTGACATGCAACGGGTTGTGAATGCATTTAAATAGAATTTGATTGTCGTTGTTATATGTTAAGTTACAACAGAAAATACATACATTGCTGGCAATATGTCTGCCGTGCTTGGCATGGAGAATGGGAATAGCATCAGGCTTCATGTCGTATCCCTTGGCAATGTCTTGCACCCATTGTTGCTTGTAGAGACTCTGTGAAAATCAATAGAATATAGAACAAATCCCTTTTTGACAGGATGTAGGAACCCTGTAAATAAAATCTTTTCCTCTAACCTCGCTGACAGTTTGGGCGTTGAATTTAGCCTGGAGGAACTCCGGGCTGTCAGCTGGCAGATGATAGGTGTGCATGAATTTTTCACCAGACGCTTTGTACGCAGTCTACATAGA
This sequence comes from Micropoecilia bifurca, assembly GCA_903067075.1. Taxonomy (NCBI): domain Eukaryota; kingdom Metazoa; phylum Chordata; class Actinopteri; order Cyprinodontiformes; family Poeciliidae; genus Micropoecilia; species Micropoecilia bifurca. Next base: position 28,374 of record CAEGAF010190325.1, on the reverse strand, counting down.
AGAAAATGGATATATTTTGTTAAAAGAAAAAAAAACATTCATTTGTTTGTGTTTTAGAAGAACTGGAATGATCGACAAACGGTTCCTACTTTGTCTATTAGCTTTGAGTTAGCCAAAGCCAGAGACATGTTCATGTCGTCGGTCTTGCTGGTGTGCTTGAAGGAGCTGGGATGCTGGCGGTAACCTCTGTCATCCAGTGCAGCTTTGGCTGTCTTGGCTTTCTCCACATCCAAAGAACCGATAGGCACCCAGCCGATACCTTTGAAGTAGTTGTTGTACTCTGACTTGTAGACATTCTGTGGATTAAAAACAAAGAAACAAAAGAATAACACATAGGAGCAAAACATGTGGCATACTGTGCTAAAATCACTGTATGATGTTTCTCAGATGAGAACATACGTCGCTCTGAATCTCCATCATGTTGCGGCACAGCTGCAGGTGCATGTTGTCAGGCAGCAGCAGGAAGCTGTGTGGGACCTTCCTGTATCCAGTCATGGTCTGAACGGCAGAGGCTTGCTTGGCCTGGACCACGCTCAGCATGTCCACCGGGGTGTGGTACTTCAGCTTGGCCTTGTGGTAGTCCTTCTTGTAGTTCTTGTCGCTCTGCATTTTCGCCACTTGCATATAGTGGACCAGAAGGGGGTCATCCTGGAGGCTGCGGAAGCCAACATGGTGGCCTCTGGCCTTCTCGTAAGCCAGCTTATATTTGTACTGCAGGAAAGCACAGTATTTATTAGTGACGTCACTGTAGCGCTGAACATAGTTAAACATCAGCGTAATGAGAAACGTACATTACTGGCAATGTCTCTTGAAGATTTGGCAGCTAAAACAGGAATAGCATCTTCCTTCACATGATGTCCCTTGAGGATATCTTGGCGATGGGCGTAGGTGTAATAGTTCTGCACAAAAGCACAATTCAGAATGTTACAAACATGGCAACACTTTCATTTCTGTACATGGTACTGATTGAAAGGCGGTGACACTGACCTGGCTGATGTTTACAGCATTGTACCTGGCTTGCATCAGTTCAGGGGTGTCGGCTGGGAGATGGTAGGTGTGCATGAACTTCTCTCCACTGGCTTTATAATCCTTCTGCATTGTTGTGAATGAAGAGTTTGGTTCATGTTCATTTTATGAAAACAAAAAAAGAAGTCACAGAGTCAAACGAAGAGTTCCAATTTTTAACTCCTCACCACATTCATGATCTTGGCATTTGCTTTGGCCAGCTCCATGTTCATGGAGTCCGTAACGCTGGTGAATTTGATTGTGGAAGGATGCTGCCTGTACTTTTTCTCATCCAGAGCCGCCGCAGCAGCCTTTGCCTTCTCTACGTCCAGGGAGCCAATTGGAACCCAGCCAATTCCTTTCACCGAAGTCTCATAATCCATTTTATAGTAGTTCTGCCAAACATGACAAAGCAGAGAATTGTTAAGAGTGGTTAAAGAGAACCGTTTCACTAGATACTGTGTTGCAAATATTCGCAAAAGAAACCACTGGAACTTACATCACTGACGTTGTAGTTCATGGTGCGAGCAAGCTGAAGGTTCATCGCGTCAGGCAGAAGGAAGTAATTGTGATGATGCTGCTTGTAGCCGGCAAATGTCTGCACGGCTGTGGCATGCTTAGCATGGGCCACGCTCAGCATGTCCACTGGAGTGTGGTACTTCAGTTTGGCCTTATGGTAGTCCTGCTTGTAAAGCTTGTCGCTCTGTATCTTGGCAACTTGCATGTAGTGGACCAGGAGCGGATCGTCCTGGAGGCTGCGGAAGCCAACATGGTGGCCTCTGGCCTTCTCATAGGCCTTTTTGTACTGGACCTGGGTGTACAAGCATAAACTGGATTGTGGGAAGTTGCGTGATGTAGCACAAAAAGTCAGCCCATTCAGTGTATGATGTGTGAAATGCCACTTTAGAAGACTTACATTGCTGACAGCGTGTCTGGCTGCTTTGGCAGCAACAACCGGGATTGCATCGGGCTTCAGGTCGTAACCTTTGGCAATCAGCTCTTCCCAGGCGTACTTGTAGTAGTTCTGAAATGATAAAATTCAAATTAATAATGACAAAAGCAATTATACACTGTGACACAACAAATAACCTTTTTTGGAGTTATGCATTAGGCTTCATGTATTTTAACTGTACTGGCTCCCCACAAACACTGCTCTGGATGGAGAAGCTGACCTAAAAGACGATAAGATAAGGTGATAACTTTTACAAAAAATATTTTCATATTTTTTGACATATGTGTTAAAAGGTTCATTATGTATACATAAGCAGGATTGACAGCGCTAAGACCTTCCTCCTGGCTCTGATTTTTTGTTTCTGACCAGGAGTTTTGTATTTCTGCAGGTGGCAGTAGGACCACGAGGAGGAACTTGAAGTTTTTATAGATTATCTGTCAGGACAATTTATATATGACAGACAATATCTCAAAGGAATGTGATTGATTTTACAGTATATTCTGAAACTTATTCCGTAGGTAAAGTTAGACTTTACAGCCAAGTATGAAAAAAGATTAACAATTAAATATTTGGTTATTTAATTTCAAAGCCTTTTGAAGCATAAGGGTTTTGTATGCAGCCTGGATAGTGGAGCAGTGGTCCTGTTGCCTTGCAGCAAGAAGCTTCTGGGTTTAAATCCCAGCCTGGGATCTTACTGCATGGCATTTGCATGTTCTCTATACTCCAGCTTCCTTCCACAGGTTTTGGACTGTGGGAGAAGAGTATATCTTTTGGAAACGTGTGCGTCTCTTGGAACTGGCACCCTGCGTACCTTCGCCCAATGACCGCTGGAGAAAGGCTTCAGCCCTACAGTCCCCAGCCAGTGCAGACATGCGTAGATGGATGGATGTATTGCGCTACCTTGCTGATGTTGTAGGCATTACACTTGGCTTGGAGGAACTCTGGAGTATCAGGAGGCAAAGAGTACTTTTGATGGATTTCCTCAAGACCTCTCTTGTAGAACAGCTGTGTGGATAAAAGACCATAAGAACACGCACAAACATAAAGAAATATACTAGAAAAAGCCTAAATAATTCAGAGTTCACTGGGCGGTGGACTCACATCACTCCTCTGAAGCTGGTTGACTTTAGCCTGCAGCATGATGGGATGGTCGTCTATGGCTGTGAATGGAATCGTGTCTGGGGCCTGTCGGTATTTTCTCTACAAGGACAAAAGGAGGTGTAAAGAGACATTAAACCTTTCTCCGGGGATCAGATATGATTGCTTTGGCAGGAACACTGCTTCTCACTCGTACCTCGTTGAGGATCTCAGCAGCTTTCTTAGCCTTTTCTACATCCATGGAGCCGTACGGGACCCATGGGGTTCCTTTGACGTAGCTGTTGTACTCAGCTTTATACTCATTCTTTGATGGAAAAAAAATAAAAATAAGGACGTCAGTAAAAAGAAATATCTTCACATTGGAACATGAACAAAATGTGAACCGTCTTGTAAAATCTTGTCTGCTTACATCACTCTGGATGGCGTTGGCTTTCTTGGCCGTGTCCAGCAGCACGCTGTCGTAAGGCAGGAAGTAGTTGGGGTTGATCTTCCTGTAGCCCGCCATGCTGGCGATTGCCTGGGACTTCTTGGCCAGGGTGACTGATATCATATCCAGTGGTGTGTGATACTTGGTCTTGATTTTTTCATAGTTCTTCTTATATTCGCGCTGTAGATAAATTGGTTCAAGTATTTGTTTTTCGTTTCTCGTCAATAATGAACTCGATTTGATTGATTTGACCCTGACAACTCACATCACTTTGGATTTTGGCAACATGAACCGAGTGCAAGATCTTGGGGTCGTCGTTAATGCTGAGGGCTCCAACCATGTGTCCCCTGTTCTTCTCGTACTCCTTTTTGTACTTAACCTGCAGGGACAAAGCAGAAGTGTGGCAATAAAATGATAATAAACAAATAAAATAAAACTGCAAACAACTACGCAGACATTTATGATGGCAGGCGCTTACGTCGCTGGCAATGTTTGTGTGAGCACGGGCGGCCAGGATTGGGATGGCATCACCCCTGATTTCAAACTTCTTTGCTTTGCTTTTCTCCCAGTCGTACTTATAGCAGCTCTGCAACGACAATAAGGAGCCGCTAGGAAATCCAAACACTTGATTGGTTTAAAAGCGATTCAGTTTTAGAGACGGATTTGAATTTTACTCACCTCGCTCAGGTTGTAGGCGTTAACTCTGGACTGGATGAAGAACGGGTAGTCCGGGGGGAGGCTGTACTTGAACTTTGTTTTCTCAAACTTTTCCTTGTAGTTCAACTGCAAGAGAAAAAGCATTTGATTAAAATCCTCTGTTCTGCTTGAACTGATCGCCCTACGGTTTCCCGTCAGTAGAGGGCAGCAGTACGCTGACTGCGGCTTCTCCGGCTCTTTCCTCCTTGCCAAGGCCCTATCTGATGACAGATCTTATTCCGGGCCAAGTGAATGCTTCTTTCTATTTATACGGCAGAGAAACGGCTCTCCAGTTTCCATGGAGCCCATAGAAAGACATCTGGGCTACACGGATGATTGGATACAGTTAACGGTTATCCGCTTTAGCAGGAGAGTTTGATCTCAGGCCCCGGCAGATGACTTGAAAACATTTGGTCGCTAATTAAACAGTAAATAAATGTTTTTAAACCACCTTGCAGGTTGCATCTCAGTAAATTAGAATATCCGTCTCGATAAGGCTCGTTTGTCAGATTAAATTTATGTTTTGATAATAACCTGTGGGCAGCTAATAAACACACCTTTGATTAAAACCCAAATGTCTGTATTTTTTTTCTTTACTTTGTTACTGGTCTAATGTAACATTATAAACATTAATGTAATCTAAATGATGTGTTTCACTTGATAAACTGAGTGACATAAATAAGTGAACTTTTAAATAATATTCACATGTATTTGATGGACCAGTATGTGAAGAGGAGATTGTAACACTGTCCAGATGGAAGTTTAAATATAATTATTATGTCTGTTAATGTCTTGTTAATACTGAGACTTTGTTGATCCATGAGAAACATAGTCAGCCCCTTAGCATGTCTATTTTTTTGCGTATTTACTTAAAGTGTTCAAACCTAAATATGTAACCTGAAATAAATACTGATATCAGGTTGAATGTGGCTTAGAAAGTTGCACGTCTACCACTCATTCTTTATTACTGAGCAGGATGGGGTAGCAAAGTCAGCATTTTTGGACCAGACTGAAATTTGCAGCTGCCAACATGGACAAACAAAATGGCTTCTATTAGAATATTTTATGGCTAAATGTGACAAAGTTGCAGCTGTTTGGCTACAATTTAAAGAAATATGTTCAAAGTAAACAATCACTTTGACTGCCAAAGAAAACAGTCACTATCAAGAACGGTAGCTGCTGAGGGTTTGTACTGGCGCCTCACACAAAGAAGGAAATTCTGCAGCTTCACTTCAAATCAACAACTTAAAACTTAAAACTTGGACTTCAAACTTCTATATATCAATTTTATCCTGGTTTTTAACTGAGACAGCTCACCCGTTTGTGGTTTTAAAAAAATGACTTAAAATGTTATGCTGTATAAATAGCTCACTAAAAAGGATCTCTGCTTTGATGTGAAACTGAAATGGTTTCAAATGTCACATACGTCACTTAGCTGCTTGGCGTTGATGCTGGCTTGGACAAGGACTGGCGAATCCACCACTTGTGTAAACTTCACTTTGTCGGGATGTTGCCGGTACGTTTTCTGAAAACCACCAAAGAAGAAAACGAGTCTTGCGGACAACTATAGATATAGACGGAAAGGAATCGTAATGAGAGCTTCAATGTACTTTACTGGAGAAAACTACTTACGTCACTGCACTGCTGAAGCTTCTTCGTAGCCTCGTACTCAGGTGTGACTGTTTGAGGGAAGAAGCATCTCGTTTTTATGTCTTCATAGTCCGCTTTATATAATTGCTGGGGCGGGGGGAAATATGCAATTAGAAATTGTTGCTTTCAACGAGACAAAAAAAATCTTACCTCAACGTAATGATTTTGAGTGTAAAACACTCCGTTCACACGTACCTCGTTCTTAAATTCCTCAACTTTCTGGCAGTGAACCATGTAGAGGTCTTCATAGCTGCCGATATAATGTCCCTTTACCTCTCTGTCATATTTCTCTTTGTAACGCATCTAAAAGGTTACAGTAGACAAATTAGTGTATTAAAGAGAAAAAGAGAAATGTTTATTTGATAAACCACCAGGTTCTTACATCAGAGAACTTTTTAAGCACTGAGTCCATCTGAAACTTTGGTGTGTCGCAGTAGTTGATACTGAAACCCCTGGACTTCTCATAGCTGGCCTTATATACTTTCTGTTAAAGAAATGAGAAAAAGAAGATAAAAAAACAGCGTTAAATATTGAACAAAAAAAATGAAATATATATTACGGCAAAATACATAATTAAAAGATAAGTTAACGTGATTCAGAAACTGGTTAGAAAATAAACAACCTGGCTGTTTCAGTGACTAATATGAGAAAATAACAGTAAATATAAAAAAATTTTGCAACATTTTAAACACAAAAGAAAACCATCACTGGAGTAAATTTACGATAAAACAAATAAGAAACTGAATAGGACCCACATCACTAAGGATGGTGCCGGCGTATCTGAGTTGTCTCAGGAGCGGATTCTCTGTAGCGGGGAGTGTATTGTAGTCACACTGGGCTTTTGTCTTTTCAAACTCTTTCTTGTATTGGACCTAAAAGTAGAAACAGACACATGTGAGAGAAAACAGACAAGCAATGAGGGTCACTTACGCTGCTGATAACGTTGATCAGTTAAACAGTCGCCTGCTGAAACTAGCTACGGCACAGAAAGGTTTTAAACAGCACATAAAATATCCTTCTTTCCATTCTTTCAGGGTAAAGTCGTTCTAATGAGAAGTGTCAGAGTGATTTGAGTTTTCTCTGGTTGGCATTGAGCAAAGTATATATTACAAAGTACATATTGCAGAACACTTTTACCTCGTTTAAAAAAAAGATAAATTCAGCTCCCTGAAAACATTTCAAAAGTCAAAGTGGAAACTAAAATGGTGCCAATTATCACTGTTTATAAACTACAGTTGGCAAACCTTACCAGAGCAGATAGCATGACTAACTAGATAAAATCATATTACTGTATTAAAAACAGGACAACAGACAATATTCTACTAAATTTACTGGATTTTTCTTTTGTTTTTGATCAAGTCAATGTACAAGATTAAAAAAATAACATAAATTGACAAGTAGGAAAGGGGTAGGACATTGTAAGATATTATATCTTCTACCTGCTCCTTTTCAAACAAAATATAAAATTTGCATGTCACATGGGCAAAATAATTTGTTTCACATTTTTATTTCCTAAGTTTATCTCATTCTATTTTATTTTGTTTTCTTTTTTCTTGATTGTCTTTCCTGTCTGTTCAAAATAAATAAAAAACGATTGGACTCGGCTGACTCACGCAGTGCTCTGACGGAGAGCTCAACTCGCTGTCAAGTCTTCCACAAACACAGGAAAACCAATCAGACGCCTTCCTGTGAGCTTACCTCACTAGCAGCAATGCGAGCCTTCTTGCATGCGTCGTACACAGGCGTGTCTGTTTGCATGAAGTAGATTTGGTCTTTGATATTCTCAAACTCTTGAGTGTATTTTCTCTGGAAAATGAAGTTGCACAACAATAAGACACAGGGGAGCAAAAGCAGAAATAATGACATTCATCACAGCTCTCACATCGCTGAGATTATCCATTGCCATCCTGGCGATGGCGACGTCAAAGTAAGGCGTCTCACACCACTGACCCCTGACGTTTTTATTGTAGTCTTCCTTGTATTTAAGCTGTTGGGGGGGAAACAAGGAATCAGAGTTAATTGTTGTTCTATAATAACAATAATAGATCTATAACGGTGTCATGACCTGTTCATATGTTTAATAAAAACACAGGAGGAATCAGAAGAATTTCTGAAGCTATTGTTAGCCTGTCCTTTGCAGCTCAGTGAGGACAGTAATGCTAAAGAGCAGGTGGCCATTTATTCCTAGCAGCAGCTCAGGGTTGGATGATGTCTGTGTTTCTATAACGGTACATAACTGTGGACGATTTTATCCAGTTTTGTAGTTGTACAAGTCTTGCACGTAATGCTGAATTGAAAGACAAATAATAATCTCACCAGTGATTCGTGTTGACTTGGGTATCAGGTATCGATTAATGTCACACATATCAACGCCTACACTAATAGAGAGATTTTTTTCCTCATCTATAAGGGTAAATGTAACGTTTCTTACTGTGTGAACTCATTAGAACTCTACATGGTAATAAAACAGCCAATACATGGCATACAGAAAGCCTTACGCTGTCTCTTTAAATGTATTATTCATACACTGTAAATATATTCTCTCTGTCTGGTTAATGCATGAACAGGCATAGCTGAACCTGAGATGAAGGAAGGGATGCATTCATCAACGCTGCTGCCTTTATTATCGTTTCCTTAATCGTAGAACGTGATTGGACGGAGTAGTGCTTACGTCACTGCGCTGATGGGCGACTCTCCTGGCCAACTCCACCTCTGGAGGATCGGCCAAGGACGTGTACTTGGCTTTGCGCTCATCGTGTCCCTTCTTATATTTAATCTGTGGGAGGAAAATCGTGAAGATGGGTTTCATTTAAAGGAATTATTAAAGTTCAGTGTTTTTCAAACAAAAGAAAATAATAGAGAAAGATGATACATTTGAGTCGTGACAGTGGATGAAAAATTCATATTTGTAATCCTTTTCATTTGTACATAAGTGCTAAGCAAAATAAAAAACAAGAAATAAGCACACATGCTATGTTGATGAAATTTTGAGGAATTTTGATACAATAAAATTAAATGTTTATATTAAAACATTAAAAACTAATATTAGTCATGAATCTACATGTAAAACCTTACATCATATTAATTCCATACTGCGCTCAGTTTTGGATATAAAATAGAAGCCTATTAAAGTAAAGCATGTGTACATTCACCCAATCAGACGTAAGACGGGGTTCAGTCGCTTCCACAAGGACAACTGACGGGAACGTTGGAGTAAGAGGAGGTCAAATTGATACTTAATTTTTTTATTTACAGCTTTCGTATTTTAACTTAATTTATTCCCTGAGGTTTGATAATTCAACCTAATTCGGCTTACATCACTGAGGACCTCCTGAGCCTTAGCTACCCTGCGCAGCTCAGGGCTGTCGCTGTAAGGGTAGTACATGGTCTTCTCCTCGTCCCAGACCTCTGTGTAAAGTTTCTGGAAACAAAAACTCATTTTTAATTTCAGAAATGGCAAAACTATATAAAACATATATAAAGACATACAAGCAAACTGTAATTCTTGAATTCCTGGTTGAATTTACCTTGCTATAGTTAGCGGCGTTCTTCACAGCCAGAACCAGCTCAGGAGCGTCAGGAGGCAGCAGGTACTTGTCCTTCGTCTCATCCCACTTCTGTCTGTACAGAACCTAAAGCAACATTATCAGAGGTCAGTGCCAACATTTGATATCCTGCTCATCTGTTTCAAAATGTCCACACGCCGACATAAGGTTGAGGTAGATCACCTTGCTGATCAGATCTGACACATGCTTGACGTGGACAACCTCTCTGGCGTCACCGCCATACAAGCTGGTTGTCCGGGCCTTGTTTCCCTCCATGCGGTATTTCACCTGTCAGCAACAGGCTTTCGTGACTTATTTCGGAGAATATTTAAAATTTTTCTTTTCTTTTAGAAATACAAAACAACAATCTTTTTGTTCCTCTAGTGGTACCTCACTAAGCTGCTCCTGGGCCTTCCTGATGCGGATCAATTCAGGGGTGTCAGAGGTGAAAGCGGGAGGCTCCCCTCTGGACAGCTCATAAGCTTGGCGGTATTTATTCTGCCCAAGATGTGAAATGAATGAAATCGTCCAGTTTGAAGAAACAAACAAAAGCAAAATACCAATATAGATAAACAAGTAGGTAAAAGTCATGAGGGCCTTACGTGGCTGTACTGATCCAGCATCTTCTGGCTGTGGGCCAGATACGGAGTCATAAACTTGGAAGTATCGACCTTTGCCTTCCTTCTGACTTTCCTGGTGGGCAAGCCGGACTGCACACAGGAAGAGCAAAAACATCCATTTATTCATCACACAGGTGGGTACAGGTTTGGTTATCGTCGCAAACAGAGCTGCTGGGAAATGAAAGAGCTTTTTCAAAGCAAATGAAGCAAAAGGAGGAGATAAACCAATGGAGGAATCCACAGGGGCGAGGTGAGGCTAGCATCCTTCCAAGCTAACAAGCTGTGCTAGCTTGTTAGTTTAGCTATTAACCTATTTACTTACCTCCACTAAAAAATAAAAAGGAAAAGAAATTCTCACAAAGACTTTATTTATTCCAACATGGCTGCCAGTTTGTGTCATTTTAATCAATATGGAATAAAATCATGCAAGGTGAAGATATAATGAGTGTTAAGAGAACACAAAACATTCCTTCAGCCAGCGAGTTGGAGCATCGTGGGGTTTGATAGGAATTTGCAAAAATGTAAAGACATTTTGTTTATTTTGATTTATGCAAATTGCAGGAAGTCTCACAAATAAACTCCCTACTGGTATCTGTCATGTGTTGTCTGTTAATGGTTTAGCTTGAAATGGAGACAAGAAGCATGAGACGAGTCGTCAGGTAGTAATCACATAAGAATAACAGCTTGATTAAAGATGCCAAAATAAATAAACAAAAGGATTGAATTTCTACACACATGAGTTTGGAAAAAATAAAAATAAAGATCAGATCCATTTTTTTGTCATGTAACAGGGCCTCGCCATGTTTCACTTCATATTTGTGAATCTTTTCCTTCTCTTTTTTTGTCCATCTTCTTTGCATACTTTCAATACACAGAATGATCTCCATCATTAGGTCTGTGGGAGTTTCCTATTCTGCTGGTTTGTGAAGTAAAACAACAAAACCCTCCATGTTGTTGGGAAGTGAAGACGTGAGTCCAATCCTTGTTACTCACAGCATTAGTTGTTATAAAGAAAAGGCCAAAATTAGGTAAGTAACCATTTTCCGACTTAAACAGATCGACACAAATGCCTGATTTGACTGCTGTGTTTGATTGTCTTTCCTGAGCAGCACTGTGATAAATCACATTCACAGGAAAAGAGGAAATCATAACCAAATGCCGCCGGATGAAAATGTCAAAAAGTCAAATTTATGTGACAAACACTTCAGTTTAAATCAATTTAAAGGAAGCGGTGGGGATCAGGAGTAACTCAGGCAACATTTGATTTTGTAGTGAACAATATTACTGAATGAATGAACCCGATTTAAAGGCTGGATCTGTAAGAATCTAATGTTTGTGGTTATGCTAAAGCATTAAACATCGAATAGATGTTGAGGTTTTACAAGAGATGCTGATAAATGAAAGAGTGTCCTGTGTGTACACATTTTCTGCATTCATCTAAAAAGTAACCAGAACCCTTAAACAATAAAAAAATAAAAAAGTATCAAATGATACAAATCATCTTTACAAGTAACATACAAACCCAGCAAGGTTAAACAACACATGCTTGATCAAATTTGACCTTAGTTTTTGTTCCATTAGGCATGCAGACAAGCTTTTCCTGCCCTGCTTGAGCTGTTGCACCTTGGGAGGAGGAGTTTTACCTGAGAGGACTTAGAGTGCTGCTCAGAGTACATCGTTGTTGTTGTTGTTGTTGTAATCTGCTCAACATATTGCAAACGAAGGACAGACTTTTGGATTCCTCACCAAAACAAGTAACGGGAGAAACAGCAGATCACTTTTGCATGGATTGAGGTTGATTTTTCCCACAGCTCTGGTGTTAAACAGCGACTGACACTAGTGTGTTTTTTGTTTTATTTTGTATTTTTTTTGTTCTTGAATGCTCTGGAGGATATTATCTGCAGGGGGAATAGCAGGAGATTCTCATCCTGGAAATGCTACAGATGAATATGAACCCCCTCCGGCTGCAAATAAGCCGTGATGTCACTGTGGCAGCAGTCGACCTGAGCCTCTATTAAGCAGAGGATTAAATGCGTTAATATTGTCTGTGCTATTCAAGCTGCGCTGCTCCCCGTCTTTGATTCCTGAAATAGATTCAGAAACACCAGATGAGAATATTTCTATTTCTATTTATTTCATTCCCCGTTGTCTTTGTTGACCAGTTGCTACAGCAGTGGCAGCAGACAGCTTAATCCAAATTACAGGGTAATAAATATACAGTATTCATTTTTTCACACATTTACACTTGAGTGCTTTAAAAAAATGAATAACGTCTAACTCATTTTTAATTAAATTAGCTTAGCTGTAGGTAAGACCTTTGCGTAAAGTTGGTTTGATGCAACAAATTGTTGCTTTTGATGGTAAATTTGACTAAAAAATTTTAAGATCTAAAATTTTTTTAGGTCTTTAAAAATCTGGGAATCTTTTTTTATGATGATTTTAGTTATCTAGAAACTACAGAGTGTTCTCTGTAAAAACAATCATCTGTGTAAATGATGTTCTTTATTCGAAATTAGACAAATTGTAAAGAATATGTATGAAATAAAGAAAATCCTTGGCCAGATGTGTAAAACACACAACTTTCCTCCTCAGACACTGGCTATTTGAAAGAAAGACTTTGTGTTATGAATGTGAAGCACATTTTTGGAGTCCCTTAAGTCTAAACCTAGTACAAGTTAATCTGATTTAATCTACAGATCAAAATGGCTCCATTAAGTAAGTTTTTATTATTATTTTCCTGTTTTGTGACTGTGCTTATGATTTTATCTTCAACGAAATCCTTCAAATTTATTACCATAAGTTGAATCAGACAACCAGAGCTGAGAGAAATAACATCTCAATCGTTTTAATCAACATTTCTAAGAGGCTTAAATATCCAAATCTATCAGACAGGGGAGAACCATAGGCATGGATGAACTCAAACCTTTCTTTGTTCCTCAGTGTGTCCATCCCTACTAAACACAACTTTCACATCAGTAAAGTTAAAATGTTGAACAAGTGTATTGGAGCGTGATTTATAGCTCGTCTCGTTTTGCTGCCCTCACTCTCTCTCCCTTTACGTCTCCATCTCCTCAACTTCTAAATTTGTCTAAATGCCACTCAGAGATCTCTGCTCTCCATTTTTTCCCAGGTCAAAGCAATTTAATGACACTTTTAAGTAATAAAGAAAATAGAATATAAAAAAAACAAATGACTGAGAAAACTAAGACATAAATTGAATTTTGGCACTTATTATGCCCCCCAAAAAATAAAAAAACAATAAAAAGTTACTCTGTAGTTTCTAAAGTAAGCTATGTATTTTTCATCATGTCCCCCAACAGCACTATGTTTCTCCCCATTCTGTAGATTAGACAACAGCCGTCCCACGTCTTCCGCAAGACAATGCAACTTTTCTCCGCAGTATAGATGAAAGTACTAGTGAAATCAGAGCGTATCGATTTTGCACCTGTCCGTGTTTCCCCCCTCCCAAATAATTTGCATCTTTGCAGTGAAAGATGGCAAATCCGTTTGTTGGTGTGTTATATGAGAGTCAAACTGACTGGATAAATGCTGTTTTGGCCCGAGTCGTTTGGGCTCCCCTATAAGACATCAGCAGTTCTGTGAATGTAGAATACAAGGTTAACCATAATCCTGTTTCCATTGGAAATTCAGGATTAATTGTTAGCCTTCTGCTTTCACTCTTCCATCAACCACTGACATGGAGACAACAAACACAACATGAAGTGATGCACTGGTATAAGACATGTTGTAGGTAGAGGCCTCATTTGCATAACCTGGAGAAAGCACACTAATTCACATTTAGACAAGTAATTTGAAGAAAGAAAAAAAAGTACCATTCAGTATTTACAGATTCAAATGCATGTATTTAAAATCTATGGCTGTTGCTGGTTGTTGCTCATGTCTTCCAGACAAAGTATCCACAATTTAGCAAGGAAATAAATTTCATTTAAGATTTTAATGCTCCAAAACTGTTGTCTGTTTTAAAAAGAAACTGCATGGCAGCAGGTATAGACACATGATACACATGAAAAATGCAACTCTAAGTATTGCAGTCTACGTAATCTGGTTGAATCTACAGATCCAGCAAATGATCGATGTGCTTTAATTCAGTACAAAGGTGAAAAACAATTGGCAATACAGAAAACAGTCTTGCATGCCAGTTTTTTTTGCTTTTTTTTTTTGCTAAGAGGTGAGAAGACATCCACTTACCGCCCCCATGATTTCTTCATCTTCCTCATCTCCAAACTCATCATATTCGTCTCCAGTGTCCGCCATTTTGGCAAGTTTTAAAAACTCTGAACAAAACAGAGACGATACTTTCAGGCATTCACAGTTTTAACAAGAACAGAAGTATTAATCAGCCCGTTATTCTGGAACATACAACACTCTGCATGTCCCCTACTAACAATAATAAAAATAATAATAAGAAAAAAATCACTCATGCAAACTGTTTAAGTATCCCTCTCTCAGCTTAGTTTTTGAGAAAAAAAAAAAGAAAAACGCAGTAAAGTTCTACAGTATTTTCATAGTAAGGAAGTTTCACTTGCCATTCACAAGGGGCTCAGTCTGATTCCAACTCTGTGATTTGCCACACACCTAAATAAAATGACAAAACGTGTGAAACGTCTCAACAGTGTTTATCAGCACATTCACATCAAGACAGGAAGGTTCAGAAGCTAATTCCATGTTTTTGGAACACCCCCCCCCCCCTGCATCAAAAGACCCCCCACCCTTCAGCCCCTTGACATGCCACAACACAGCTGAGGAAATGGTGCCTCCTGGCTGAAGGTTGGCGACAGCTGCCCAACGGTGCTTCTGCTATTTGACATGTAAGCTAATGCCAGAGCCTGATTGGCTGACTGTGTTTAGCAAATGGAGATGCAATGCCTTCTGAGGCTGCAGGTTAAATATAGGGCTGCATATTAACTACCTTTTTTAGCGTCTGATTGCCAGATCTCGAGATTTAACTTAAATCTTATCTATAAAACTAGGAACCATGTGAATCAAAACCGACGTAGAAGGGAAAAAAAGAAGAAAAAGAGGCATCAGCTTGGTTTTAAAAGAGATCAAAGTGGTGAATACTGCTGGGATTTCAGGTAAATCCAAAGCTGCGTCTGGCCCTGATGTTCCTTCACTTCCTCAAGTTCTTGCTTGTTAAGTTATTCCTTCAAAACGTACGAAAGCGTTCTTGCTTCCTAATCCACAGTCAACTCCTTTGGGATTCCAAAGGCCAGTGGGGAAAAAGAAACGGAGACAGTCCAAGCTGATGGAAAGCCATGCAGGTGGTATAAAAAAAATGTGGGATTTTGTAGATTTATCCTTTCCGTTGCTTACCAGTTATGCTTAAGTTTATTGGTCTCCCAAAGCCGCCAAAGCCTTCCCAGCCTCCCTCCAGAGAAACGCTGGGCGACAGCACACAGCTGCACTTTCTACCCAGGTTATCATGTGGCTGAGGCAGCCAATCAGAGGCCCGACCTCTCAGGTTTCAAAATCTAAATATACCTAAGTGATCATTTCAGAAAGAAGCACCTGTCGAGACGAACGCATCAGCGGTACAGTTAACGAGGGAGGCCAGAGGGAGCATGAGCTGTCAAGTCTCAAGAACACAATAGGGTCCCAGTGTGAATGTTTTGGGTTTTTTTTTACTTCTGTTATTTTTTTTTTTAAAGTTCTCCTGAAGCTGAACAAGCTTGGGTAAATGTATGTCTCTGAGTGGAGAGGGCGAACATCAGGGGCCAGGCTGCTATCTGATGAGGTCGCCCATCAGCTGACCCAGAGCTGGATGCATCCTGTCAATCAGGTCAACAAAGTCAGAACGTGGAAAACTTTTTCAAGTTTTTAAAAGTTATATGTATATATTTTTAAAAGCTAATCTGCTGCACAAGTACATTTGACCTTATAACAATATTTCCTCTCTGTAGAATTTCCCTTCTTCTTTCTGGGGTACAATTACACATTTTCCAGGCACATAATGTCATTTTATAGCAAAGTAAATTTGACACCTTGAATTTGGGCCTCTGTCTCTTTAAAAACTCACATTGTTTCTGAAACTCTGCCTTCAGAAAGTCCACAACATGGCTCCTCTATTAACCCTTTAACCACGTTTTTACCAGCGTTGCTCTGAGAAGTAGCTCATATAACGAGCTCAGCTGATGCTCAGTTTGCTAATTGCTGCTGGCTAGTCTAAAGGAGCAGAGTGGAGGGGATCTCTGGGAGGTGGAAGCTCAAAAGTGTGGAAACCGCACCTCTGAAGAGCTGCACCTCAAAGACGGAGCTAGGTCTGCCCAGGTGTTTTGCACAGCTGGATGGTTGCCATGGGAGATTAAAAGCATTTATAAAAGACTTGTGGAGTTGTGTGCCAATACTCTTAGATTTGTGGTCACAACATGACAAAAAGCATGAAAGTTTAACAATTTGTTCCTTTTTGGTTTGCTTTATTGTGAAAGGCGTGAATCTACCACTGGATTGAGTTTAGATTTAAACTATGGGGAATTTCTAGAGAGCATGAAACTCATTTGTATCTCAGCTACGGCTTTTCTGGGTGTTTCTAGGTCTTACTGTGTCAGAGCGAGTCAGTGTCCAGTTTCCACAGACACCAACTCGCCAAGTCACTCCGTTATTAGAAATGACAGAATGGTTACAAGGAAGTAGTCGCCTAAATCTGCATTCAAGCCAATAACTGGAACGTTTACAGCAAATGGCATGGTGACAAATTCATCTGACTACTTACCTACGTTTATCTTGCCACCACACACAGAGAGGAGGATGGTAAAAAAATATCTCCAGAACTCGCTAGAAGAGTCTGCAGCAAAGAGAGAGTCATCTTGAGGTCAGAGAGTCCATAATTATTTATATACACGTTTAATAACTGTGGATTTTGCTGTTTGTAGAGCGTGCGTTATAATTAGATATTTAGTTTTGCTTTTATCATATATGATGAAAAGAACAAAACTAATATGTTGTGTTTGAGAGCCTTGTTTTAATTAAATATCTGTAGAGAACTGCCAAAACAGCTGTGAAAGAAAATATGTTGGTCACATTTTTTTATTAGATCACAAATTATATGTTTTTTTTTTTTCATTTTTGTTGAATATAAAATGTAAGAATTTCCATCGATTTTCCCCTGTATAATAAAATATTGATATTTTTCTTCATTAAGGAACCTGATAAGCAAAACAAACATTTTCTCTTTTTAACATAAAAAACTAAGAATTGATATTTTTATTATTGTTTTTGTTATGTCGGAGGGGAGTGGGAATATATGGTATACAAGAGTTACATCGACATGGCAGATCTGGAAGAATTTATTCAGTAGAGCTGAATTGTTTGGGGTTGTTTTTGTATGCCTTAAGGATTCTTGGGATTTAAATAATGTAAGAAACTGGATTTAATGTAGAAATCATCTGGTCCTTACCATAGAATTGACACAATGTGTAGGTTTTCTCTCTCTTTTTTATTTCTTTTTACCCAAACTGTCTTTAAAAATAATCTGCTTTTTATTTCTGGCATGTCCATATGCTGACTCTTTGTTCCAAGAGGAATAAGAAGATGGACAGTAGCAGCTGAAAGTTTATTCTCAGTTTTGAAGAGACAGGCATCGCATCTTCATTACAAAATATAAAAGAAACTAACCCAGGAGTTCTGACCTCATTTTCATAAATAACAAAAATGTTTTTAAAGGTTGAGTTGCCAAATAAGAATTTATGATTTCTTTATCAAATATTTTCTGACGTGTGTACAGTTTTTTTTTAAATTTGTATTTATGTAATCTAGGGCAATATAAGAAACAGAAGAACAAACTGAAAACAATATATGATTACTGGTGTTTACTCCCAACAAAATTCATTATTATATGATAATTGTTGATTGTTTTATACTTTCGACATCTGTATTCGTTTTCACCATTATTAATGTAATTCTCTAGGCAGTCACTCACTAATATGCTAAAATGCAAGGCAATTATTTTAGGGATACAACCAAAAAATCTGATTTTCCGATACAATACCCACTTACTTTTATTTAAACCAATCAAATATCTCATAATATTATATGAATATGGATACATTTTTCAAAACTAGACCTAAGTGCAGCATTTAAACTTCTATCCACAAAATCATCATGAACAAAATTCTAGAACTGTCCTGGATTGAACAGTAGATTCAGCTAATTGTTTTAATTCAACTTCTGAGGGTCTCCAAGGTTCCCTTATTGGTCCCTCACATTTTAACTAAATTCTCATTAACCTTGAAAGAAAGTTTGGACCTTTTAAAAAGAAAACTAAATATGAAACCTATTCAGTTTTCCTTTAGTCAAAGCTCAATGTTATTCAAATCTATTTGCTTCATCATTCCTATTTTAGTAATTTTTTTTAAGCTGTTATTTTTTTTGTTACAAAAAAATACATGTTCTTCTTCTGGTAATATCAAAAGTATGCACATTTCAAATGCTAAAGAGCATCGCAGTCATTCAGTAAAAGCTGCAGTAAAACAAACAAGCACCCAGGAGGGAGCTGCATGATCTTAGTCACTGGAAAAAATGACTGATGACCAGAGATACCAGGAGACAACAGCTGCAGTACAGACAACTACTACAGAGATACTGCCAGCAGCCAACCTCAGCCCATCAACATTCACAGAAAACATCCCAGTGAGGTAAGGAGTCTCAAATTAAATCATCTGGTTGGTTACAAAGTGACTCTGCAACACTGGGATGGTTGTTTTTAACAATAAAGACCCTGTAAGCTAATTGATCATCCAGACGTTTCTCTTATTCTATCTTCTTTTTAATTCATCTAAGATGCTTTTTACTAGATTTACATCTGAGGCTTGAGACGACCATGAAAGATGTTGATGTTGTGTCTTCTGTACTATTTGTATGATCATTTTTGTGCTTAGTGTTTTGGGATCATCATCATGCTGAAAGAAGTTATGAAGTTAGCATTTCAACATCTTTCCAGGATGTTTAGAAGAGAATAAGATCCAGAGTCAGATCTACCACCACACTTACCAGTGGACACGAGGTACTTGGTCTCTTTGTTACAGGGCAAACTCACCTGCAGTGATTGTTGCAGAAAGTCTCAAACTTTAATTTTAGCTTAACTTTCTGTTCACAATGCATGATGGCAAGAAATGTCTGGGTTCTCATCCAGCCTTGGAGTGAGGGACTAGAAATGGGTCTTTAGCTCACATCTTACTTATGACCCTGTGGAACCGAAAATCAGAGATTTCCAGTTAGAACGAACTTGAAACTTTGAAACTGAAATAAGGAAACCATCCAGCCATTTTCTTTACACCCTTGTTCCTTAGTGGGGTCAGGAGGTGCTGGTGTCCATCTCCAGCTGACGTTCCGGGCAAGAGGCAGGGTCACCCTGGACAGGTCTCCAGTCTGTTGCAGGGCAACACAGAGACACACAGGACAAACACACACTCACACCTAGGGACAATTTGGAGAGGCCAATTAACCTGACAGTCATGTTTTTGGACTGTGGGAAGAAACTGGAGTACCCAGAGAGAACATGCAAAATCCATGCAGAAAGACCAGGAATTGAACCCAGAACCTTCTTGCTGCAAGGCAACAGCTCTACCAACTGCACCACTGTGCAGCCAGATTTCAGATTTCCTTGGAACTAATCTTGGTGTTTTCAGTCATCCTGACCTTGGTCATGTCTCTGAGTGCTGAATGTCTTGTATTTCTGTTCAGTCCAGGCAGGTTGAAGTTCTGGTATATGACAGCATGTTCCTGGGAGCTTCCCATTTGATTCTTCAACACTGTTGACCATTTGAAACAAAACCTTTGCTGGTCATACATTAATATCTTGGCAAATGTCAAGAGTTTCCACATTTTTCCCTTAGTCTTTAAATCTATAGCTGACAGAAACTGATTTTTCACACCTCAATGTAGGGTATTGACCTCCTGGGCCACCGCTCATACATTACACACACAAACACACCACCTTACATCCAATAACTAGAAGTTTATACAGCTCAGATTTGATAAAAACAAGTCTACTAATTTTAATGCAACAATGAAGTTATGTTACCAATTATTTAGTTAAAAAAGGAAGCAAATCACAGATTGAATAAAAAAAATCTTGATGAAACAAAAGTTGAATTTCTTTGAAGCCTTTTTGGATATCTTCACAAGAGATACTGTCTAATTGATTTGTTTTTATGTCTTCTTGGAAACATCCAGTGGTTTATTAGTACATTTCAAAGCTAATGCTAATCTCTTCATCCCTCGTTGTGTGTTCTCATTCTGACCCGATCTTTCCTCCTCCTCATGCATGGCTCACTCCACTCTACTCCTCTGGTTGCTCATCACTCCCTAAAAAGAGTCAGGAAACATGAGCTCAGGCGACACAGTCTGCCCCCTAAAGGGCGAAAACAAAAAAGCATAACCCCACAATTAATAGACCGAGATCAGATGTAAAAACCTTAACCCTTAAGAAATAGTTTGGCCTAAAGAAACAAAGAAGTTCACCCAAACAGATAAAAACACTTTATTTTAGTGAATTTTCATAGGGACTGACGGTAAGAGGGCATATTGTGACGTTTCACCCTCAATCAAGCAGGTTTCAGTCACTGCTGACCATCATCACTTGAACATTCTGCTGCAGGCACCAAGTTAAAGGAGAATACTGGACTGTAACACACAGGGAGGAGGCAATGAAAACCACCGCAGCCAGTTTGGAAATACTGCAAGGCCACCGTGGGCTCGACTCACACAGCTGAAGAAGAAGAAGTCCACCTACAGCTCCAACTCAGACACTTTGTTGATTTTTTTTGTCTGTTTCTGAGAAGGAAAACCGTGCAGGAATTTCACCTTAAATATTCAGTTTCTCCGTGTCCCTCTGGAAAAATAAAATAAAAAGTTTCTTTCCTTGATCCAAGTTAAACGTCTTTAGTCGAATAAATTATTACAGGAAAAATACAAGATCCCGCCAACTGTCTGTCCATGTCAGCTTCGAAGGAAATGATGTTGAGGAGAAGGCCGTCCAACGGCCGACCTCGTCGCATCCTTTAGTCTGGAGGCAGGCAAATAAAAAGAAAAAAAAGAAATAGATTGGGCACGCTTGTAAACAAATTCATGAGGGTCGTCATCATCTCACACGGAGCCGTGACATCATCCACTCAAGACCTTGACACAACCTGGAGGCGATGGAGACGAGACGGACAGACAAGTGTTAGGATAAGCTTCATTAAGAATGAATTTATGGGTTTTTTTCTCCCAGACAAAACACAGTGACAGAGTTCAGAAGATGTGTTTCTCACCCCTCCCCGGTGAGGGCGCAACAGGCCTGGATGTGCCACTGGTGGTCTTTGACGGAGGTAAGTTGGAGGCTCTGGGAGATTTCAGCCACTGTCATGCAGCCTTTCACATCCTGCTTGTTTGCAAATATCAACAGACCTGCTTTTCGTAGATCCTGTGAAAGGAAAGGAATGGCATTTTTTACTAGTTTCTTTTCTTTCTTTTTTTTTTACTAAATCACAAAAAGAACAAACATGCCTCGATAATTCAAAACTAGCAGAACGGAATCGTATTCTTATGTTTTCTTTCTAGCAAAGCACAAATTAAACAACTTTCAGATGTTAAAACCTCAGAGGGTTTTGTAACTTTCTTTCTTTGTGTTTCGCCATTTAGCTCCAAAACCAAACACAAGATGTTTAAGAAACCTTTTAACCAAATTTGTATTTATAAGCACAAATAAAGCAGAATAAAACTAATCACAAGGTCTACACACACACACATAAAACACAAATTAAAGGCTTAAACACGATTTCAATTTGAACACAGGAGCTCAAACTCCATCACAAGATGAAAATTTGGACTGATGTCAGATATTAATACTGCTGTTATGGCTGATAATTGATATTTACCAATATCATATGCATTTCCCTATACTTTGTGGACACTGTAAAAGTGACTTTACTACCTACATTACGTATTCAAATGGGAACAAGATGGAAATAAATCATTGGTCCAGTTTTAGTTATCGGGTCGACACTGATATGTTAAAAAAAAGACCAACTTTGCCTGATACCAATGTTGAAGCCGATATATCATGTATCCCTCTATAAAACAAATCATAGAACAGAGACCATCCAATATGCATCAAGTATTCACCATTATTTGGTTTTTATTGTTTAATCTACAAGTTTCAGCTAATCTCAAAAGTCCAAAGCTGATTCCTTTGTTCTTCTTATTTATCTGTGAAAGATATTCATACTTTTTACTTTACTTTCAACTGCACCTCAGCTGTAGGTGGTAAAAGTCAGAAAACGTTGCAAGAAAATATTTCTTCAAGCTTTCAAACAACTAAACTTATGTTGCTAAAGAATTTTAGGCCTTTCTAGACAAGATTATAGGCACTTAAAGTAAGAAAATAACTAAAAGGAGCCAGCAAAAGATGGAAAGAAAAACAAACACGACAACTTTTAAATGTAACACCAGAGAAGAACATAATCTTTGGTGCTTTTTAAAGTACAATAACAGACTCCAGCAGGTTCTCACTCTACAACCAGATCTGCTGGGTGTGAATCACCAAACAGTGACTTGGCTCAAATTACAAACTGGAACTGCTAGAAAAGCTCCAATCAGAGGAGATTAGGAACAAAACAAATACTAAATACCTCCATGAATATTGCTCTCACCCACCGCGGCTGTATCATGTAGCATAAGCCAACAATAACAAGGGTAATGAAATATTGATTTCACACACATATATGAGTGTGTGCATGAAGCATCTTCAGTGGAAACACGCCTAAACCTGCTGATTTATAAACATACATGATTTTGACTCACTTCGTGTGCCAGCATTCTGCAGAGCTCTTCTTTGGTGACTGAGATCCTCTCTCTGTCTGTGCTGTCAACCACAACGATGACAAACTGGACACAAGGGAGAGACAAACGGTCTATTAATAACAGAAATCTGCATCTTACATTTTCAAGAGCAGACGCCACATAATCAGTCACACTCTCACTAGCCATCAACATTTGCAGTTATTTAGAAGTTGGTGTGAGAAGCCCACACACGTGTCCTTTCCACAAATAAAAATTATTCTCACTGTTATTTTAACTTCTTTTTTTTCTCATTGCAGACTTTATAAATGCACACCTTGTGATTTGTTTTATTCTGCTTTATTTGTGCTTATAAATACAAATTTGGTTACAAAGTTTCTTAAACATCTTGTGTTTGGTGTTGGAGCTAAATGGCGAAACACAAAGAAAGGAAGTTACAAAACCCTCCGAGGTTTTAATGTCTGAAAGTTGTTTAATTTGTGCTTTGCTAGAAAGAAAACATAAGAATATATAACAAATGATAACTTTTATTATTTTTGACCCTTTTTAAGACACTCAGATCATGTAGTGTGTGTCCTGCTCAGTCAAGTTCACACTACATGATGAGTGTCTTAAAAGGGTCAAAAAATAAAAGTTATCATTTGTTAATGAGCTAAAATTAATAAGTGGATGTTGGAGAATCCAAATAATGCCATCTTGTAATAATGGTTCCTACAATATTACCTAAAAGGCTGCCTTTAAAATCCAGAGGGTATTTTCAAAATAAAATTTCCAACACTCTTCATGACATTTTACACATTTGAATACATAATATTTACATTTTCTGTTTTATCCGTCACCTGCGATGGAACAACATGATAAACACGTTAGGGTCTAACGCTGCCGTCCGTCCGAGAGACTTTTTTGATGTTACTGTCTTATAATAGACACTAAACTGGATTGAACTGATCGACAGCACAAACAGATTAGTTTAGGACGTTTTCATACATTTTGTTAGAAATGTATGGAAACTAGACCAGAAATACTTGGTAAGATTGTGTTTTTGCAGTGTGCCGTTCTTTTTTACAGCATTTGACATCCGGTGAATAAATGAATGTTTCTTCAGTTGTAACCTGCAGAGATATGCAGCAAGAAAACTTACTAGAGACGTAATTCAGTCATTTAAATCAGCTGCGTCAAAGCGAAGAGACATGCAAGTACCGAATTTGGTTCTCAAATGTGTCCTTCGGTACAATGACAACCTGCTTCTTCTTTATTATTTTTTTTTTGCATAAACAAATTTTAAAAGGTGTTCATAAATCCAGATTTCCACTGCAAGTTAAGAAAAAGTTTCCCCGAAGAAATACATCGGTATTTAGTGGAAAACAATAATCTAAAAATCTGTGCATCATTTACATTTTCTGCTTTAGATAATTTTTTTTCCCCACAAACAGCGAGATAAAAGCAGCTGGGAACCACAACCACCTCTGTGTTGGTGTAGTACGTATTCCAGGACGACCTCAGAGACTCCTGGCCTCCGATGTCCCACATCAGAAAATGGGTGTTGTTGACCACAATTTCTTCCACGTTGCTTCCAATCGTAGGAGATGTGTGAACCACCTCATTCATTGAGCTGCAGAATCACCCAAAGGATAACAGTTATCAAACACAAACACCCAAGTGTCATATCTCAACAACTAAGCTTCATATTTACTGAGAAAAAGCATGCATATTTAATGGCTTTCGTTGTAGTTTATGGGGTTACTTACAACTGGTAAAGAATGGTAGTCTTGCCCGCATTGTCCAGGCCAACAATAATGACTTTGTGCTCTGAAAAGCAGAGAGGCATCAAATCAAAGAATGTGCAAACAACCATGAATTCATAATGTGGCTTTAGCGGCTGAGCATTGGTCGCGTCTCTTACATAAAGTCAGCAGATGAAAGCTGTTTTCTGACGTGGAAGCACAACTTCCCCCTTTTTTAAAGGTGTTTTAGGCCTACATTTGAAAGTAGTTTAAAAAAGGGTAATGAGAGAGGGGGGAGACAGGCCGGGAATCGAACCTGCGACCACCACCAAGAGGACTAAGGCCTCCATACGTGCTTTGCCCCTGTGTCACCACAGCAACCACACTTCCCCTTTTTGCGTCCTGCACGAGGTTTTGGCAATAGTTAGTTTTGAAGTCTTTTTAAAATTACAGATCAATCACAGCAAAACTCCTCATGAGGAACTGGAGCACAAATATTCACACACAGATGCAATTATTATGGGGAAAGGTCCAAAAAAACAGGTACCATGCTGAGAGAGAGAGATAGAGAGAGAGAGAGAGACAGAGATAGAGAGACAGAGAGAGAGAGAGAGACAGAGACAGAGAGACACAGAGACAGAGAGAGAGAAATAGCTTTCTCTGTTGATGAAGTAACATCTGTTATGGCAAGAATAACAATAATAATGAAAAAAGTTCCTACATTTAGATCCTGTGACAGAAAAAAAGAGGAACAAAAACCAGTTGGTTTTCTTCGTAAATGTCAAATGAGCAGAAACTGGAACATGACAGGAAAAGATAAAAGTCCCCATAAAACTATGATGCTTTCTTGCTACACTTTCTGATGCGAGTCATATCTCTGAACTACTAGGCTGATTCAGTCACATTCAAAAGCAGGTGGTATTAGATTTCTGTGATATTTGTGTATTTTTTAGCATATCAAAACAGAATCGTTCACAAACTTAAAATTGAACTTGAGACCTGTGAAAAAAAGGACATTATTTTCAGGAGTGACAATGTGGCACATTTATACTCTATTAGTCACGACATTGTGACGCCTGAGCATTTTACTACAGTAATTTGATTAAATTCCCATTACAAAGAATATCTACAGTGTTTCCTTGCTAATCTACTCAACGGTGTTTCCACCGCTCGTCAACTTAGGTTATTAAATTCTCTCACTTTCAGCTTTGTTGCATTTGCTATAATCATTTTCTTGATTGGGTCATTTTTCCTGTGTGTTTCTTAAACATCTGTGTTTTTAACCTTTAAAAGACCCTGATTGAATCAAATTGGCTCCATGAAGATTGATAGATTTACTCTATTGAACACAACCTTCGTGAGCAAGTCAAAACGAAATTATAATGTTTAGGCAATGTTCAACGGCGCTACATTGGTCCTGTCATTCATTCAGATGTTACTCTGACAGGTACAGCTGGCCCAACAGATTGTATGACTAATCTTTTTTTTTCATGGAAACAGCATTTAGAAGATTTTTTAAAAATACACTACATTCAAACTTCTGTTGGACGTCCTGGACAAAACGCCTGATTCCCTAAGACTCACTAACCTACAGGACCTGCAGCTAAATGCTTGGTATCAGATGCAGTGGAAGGTTTGCAGGGATATAAATCTTTATAAGCAGAAGATAAAGGCATGTTTTATGAAACTCTGTGGATGAGTGGAAAGTTTACGAGAGACGATATTCCTAAAAACATGGTAATGCTGGCGGGAGAGGAGCTAAGGTAGTCCACAGGGGTCCGCTGTGTTCCTGAAAAACTTTAAAAGTTACAAAAATCTGAAGGTGCATGAGCAAGCATCATCATTTGGAAACAGGCAGGTGGAAGGTTTTCACACTTCAATGCATTAATTACAAACCTAGCTTAATCGTTTTCGCCCGTCTCTGCAGTGTATACATAAAAAAAAACCCTATTTAAAATAAACAAATGACACTTAGCCTGGTGGGGCGAAATTAAAGCCTGGAGGGCCGCCAGGCTTGTCATACACCGATATTGTTTTCTAACAAACAAACTAATACCAATTCAAAAGTTTTATTTCCACTGCTTTTACTAATTCACATATGAAAAAGTCATATGTAAATCTGCTTCATTAGCTCACAAAATTAAAACGACCCACTTGTCATCTTAAGTTACCATTTGATGGAGTAATATAAAGATTCAAACTCTGCTTGCCACAGTAAAAATGAGCAAAACTTCACCAAATCTGATTTGTTCAGCCTCCTTGTTCAAATGGGAACCTTATGCTGTTTTACATCTCTTTGTAAAAGAAATGCGGCATCTCTTGTCAAGTTAACAGCATCCCATAATTAATGCAGGTCACCTAATATAATTTCAGCTCAAGTAAATCAGGACTGGATATTTTAATTAAAAAAAACAAAACATCTCGTGTAAACATTTAAGCCTCCTTTATAGTCACTCAGAAAGATGAAGCTACAGAGGCTTGAAAAACAACTCTGTGGGGAAGCTTATTTCAGAAAACCTTTGATCGACAAACAGTGTTTGGCTCAGTCGAGGCTGTGGGTACAGCTAGTTGCTCTACCAGCAAAAGTGCAACTGTAAAAGAGACGGCAAAGAGTAAGAAAGGTCACACAGGTGTGAAATTCTGCTGCTTGCAAACCGTTTGTATGAAGAAACTGTTAACATCTTTACATGTGGGCTTCATGGGGAGGATGTGAAGTCAACTGTAGAAATGATGAAGATATAACATTTTCAAAGCTCTCTTCCATACTCACACAGACTTCAAAAATCTTTTTAATTTCAAAGTAAAAAAAGAAAGAAAAACACTCCTCCTAGCTATAAAGGTCTTTTTTTACTGATCCAAATCTTTAATTGTTCAAACTAACTAAATACCATGTGGCAAACCTCACAAACATTAAGACACATTTTTGCCAAGGTTCTCATCGGGATGCTTGTTTTTATTAAGCTTAGTCTAAACTAACTTCTGTGCTTTAAACATCCTATCTGGTACTAAAGCAAGGACCGTCATTGTAGAGCACAGTGGAACATTTCAGGGCTGCTGGCAATACAAATTCAGCAACAAAAGATTTAAATAAACCCTAAAAGAGGAACTGATCTACAGAAAAAACAGAAAAACTAAGGGATTATCAAGCAACAGCATTTTAGTATTTAGTTTTCATGCACTGAGAACAGCTGACAGTTTAAAATGGCACGATGGTGAGGATCCAAATCAATAGATAAATAGCCAACTGTATTAATACCATTCTGATCAGGTGACGGGCCAACAGAGCAAAGTCAATGTGATCCAGCCATTGATCTTTACTTGCTCCGGATTGTGGAGTGATCTGATGGTGTAGTGATCTGATGGTGTAGTGATCTGTTTGTGGAGTGATCTGTTTGTGGAGTGATCTGTTTGTGGAGTGATCTGTTTGTGGAGTGATCTGATGGTGTAGTGATCTGTTTGTGGAGTGATCTGATGGCGGAGTGATCTGATGGCGGAGTGATCTGATGGTGGAGTGATCTGATGGTGGAGTGATCTGTTTGTGGAGTGATCTGATGGTGGAGTGATCTGTTTGTGGAGTGATCTGATGGTGGAGTGATCTGATGGTGGAGTGATCTGATGGTGGAGTGATCTGTTTGTGGCGTGATCTGATGGTGCAGTGATCTGTTTGTGGAGTGATCTGATGGTGCAGTGATCTGTTTGTGGAGTGATCTGTTTGTGGAGTGATCTGATGGTGTAGTGATCTTATGGTGTAGTGATCTGTTTGTGGAGTGATCTGATGGTGCAGTGATCTGTTTGTGGAGTGATCTGATGGTGTAGTGATCTTATGGTGTAGTGATCTGTTTGTGGAGTGATCTGATGG
>CAEGAF010190317.1:0-28152 GCA_903067075.1 Micropoecilia bifurca | reverse complement strand
ACACACACACACACACACACACACACACACACACACACACACACACACACACACACACACACACACACACACACACTTAACAATACATAGACAACAACTGAAATGCCCTGCCTGCTTTCTCAGGCCCTTAAGAGGAAGCAACAATTGCAAGAGCACTGAGTTGAAATTTTGAACATTTAAACTGATCACTTTCTACTGTATATATTTGCTTCACGTTGCATTGAACCACCCACTGATGGTTAGGCCTTTTCTTAAGTGCCATTTTTTTTAAAGTGCCATTTTAGCCAAATTGGTCAAAATGTTTTTGCTTTGGTTCATCTTAATGCATCTTACAAGCTTTACTTGAATAAATCGATCATTTGCGTCTGTGTTTGGACATAATGCAAGATCTGTCAGAAAGACATCTACTTGGTCACAGGTTTGGAAGGTGTAAGCCACAGCTGCTACAAAATGATGCACAAGTATCATCACCTTTTCTTCTAGCACTCCTACTCACCAATCCCCTGGCTTAATTTACTTCCTTTGAATTTCCTGTTTCTCTCTTTGTGATCATCTTTCCCTCCACCCCTGTTTTCTTGTAGGTCACAGTGTTTGTCTACAACGATCTGTTGCTCATAACGAGAGAAAATGAACCTGGAAGATGTAATGTCCTGCAAAGTCCCCTGTACCTCAGACACCTCCGTCTACAGGATGGTAAGTTAGCCTCAATACCCCTTTAAGATTCAGAGATTTTGTGATCACATGCAAGATTAAAAAGAAGTGGAGCGAAACTGAAATACTCCATATCCCCCCCTACCCCCCAAGAGTCAAACCTTGTTTGAGCTCCCACAATTCAACACTGAATAAGTAGAGAAACCAAGAACTGCACAAACAGAAATAAACATACAGTACTGTGGTTGTTGAGATATTTTCAGTTGAGTACTACTGAAGTATATTTGAACAAGTGCCATATTTCCTGTTGCTTTGTCTTCTTATCTCACTTCGATGTAAACGACTGGCTTCTCAGGCCTAATGCAGGGAACATCAAGACCATCCGGGTCACACGGTAACCGTGCAAATCAAATAAAGGGCATAAATAAGGGCATGCTGTAAACAATCTGTGTTTTTGAGTAGTGTGCGGAAACACAGGGCAGGGTCCAGAGGCATGAAAGGCCCAGAGCCAAGACGGAACGGGCACACTTGGACAGAGAAACCTGAAATCTGATCACTGCATTGTTCAGAAACCTGCTGCAGCCAACGTCAAGTTCAGATAATAAGTAGGCACAGCCGGATATTAATCATTAATCATTACACAACAACTTTAGCATTGTTTCAATTCTGTGATTCATAAATATGAGTGGGGTTATACCGAGTGGGGAGTCTTAGCAAATCAGTGTGGGGTGGGTGAAAGTGTAGAAAAGAGACTTTCTGCAGAAGCAAACTGTGGCTTTGAAATCATTTACACGGAAACATCAGTTATGGTTGTGGTGAGCAAAAGCATTTAGAGGGTACCAACGGAGAGCTTCACCTCCTTTTTAAGATGGAGATAACTTAACTGCATCTGCAAAAATGCAGATTTCGTATGCTTTTTGCGTTTTTAATCTCACTTGAATGTTTCAGATAATCAAAT
Organism: Micropoecilia bifurca; assembly: GCA_903067075.1. Taxonomy (NCBI): domain Eukaryota; kingdom Metazoa; phylum Chordata; class Actinopteri; order Cyprinodontiformes; family Poeciliidae; genus Micropoecilia; species Micropoecilia bifurca. The sequence goes on along the minus strand of CAEGAF010190317.1, from coordinate 26,543 downwards.
AAACTTTATTATCAGCCATAGATGCAATATAAAGATTAAACAACTGCTTTCAACTCTTGATTTATTTCATTGAGGGAGAAAAGCATCAAAGCCAACAAGTATTGCCTGTGGTATTAACAGGTTCTACTGCAGTTGGCAGCAATAACTGACACTCAACATTTGATTTGTTACAATGACTCTTGAATTTATAGGTGAATTTATAGGTGACTCTTGAATTTTGGAAGCATGCACTGCTTCCAAAAACATTTTTTTTATCAATTCACAGAATCTTTTCAAAAAGTCTTGGGAATCATCAACATGTTTCTTGACAACATGCTCTTGGAGCTGTTCTGTAGATGCGATATTTTTTTCTGTCTTTCTTGATTGTTGAATCAAGTACACGTACCTTAATTTGGATTTCCAACAATTTCGTCTGCATAACTCTGGCAAGTGAGACCTCCAGTGATTTAGATTGCGATCTGGACTCTTGTGTACCTTCCTAAATGAGTTACCAATGTGAATCCTGGGAGCGTTCACACCTTTTCCATGTTTTCTACATTTGTTAGCCACCTGTGGTGGGAAAAACTGAGCAACTCTTTCCAGACTAATAGATGCCAGTCAATCTGTTTCTCATCTGTTGTTGTATTTTCTTTTGCAATGAGGTCAAATATGTTGGTTTTTGAGATTGCTTAGGTTTCTTCCTGTTTTCAGAAAGGTTCTGTTTATGTTCTTGATTTAGGAGGTGTGGTGGGATTGAACCCAGCTTTCTATAAAGGATGTGGTCAAGCTCTCTGTGAGGCCTTAAATGCATTATTTAGGAGTTTAATTTCAAGAGACAAGAAGTTGAAGATAATATTTTTTTTACTTACAAAATGATTGATGAGCTGTTGTGATAGTTTTGGTGAAGCTGCTTTGTTTGCAACTAATACATAGAAACTTGTTGAGTGAGAATTGAGCATGTGTGTAATCAGGTCTGTAGTTGAGTACTAATGATGATCATCAGAAACCTCAAAACACCAACTTGGTTCTCAGTTGCAGCATTAGATTATCTTGGTCAATGGACAATGGAGTAATTTTTATATTCATAATACAAACCACAAATGCAGATGTGAGTTACTTTGTCCTTTCTGGACACTGCTGATCACCTCCGGGCCACTTCTGACCTCCCTGCAGCACCCTATCAATCAAAAGCCACAAGACTAAGGATTCAAAAGGGGCTGTGTGTATGCTTTGCGAGGGGATACACACACAGTTACAGATATTCACCTCCACCCTGCAGCCTGTCATTGTTATTTCACTTCGGCAGCGTCACTCAGGAAGGAGGCGCCGGGGGATTGTGTTTGTTTCAGGGAGGGCGTGTTGGACTTGTCTGTGTATGTGCATGTAATGACACAGGACGAGTTCAATACAGGGGCTTTCCTGTGTTCCCATTACCCCAATACTAGCTTGAGGAGCGTGGGAAACAACAAAAGTAGTATAAAAGACGAAACCAATGAAGAAAACGTTGTAGTCCAAGCATTGTCTTTACAATCCAGCATAATATAGTCCTCCTTTAGTCTTCAATCTTGTGCTAAAGGATGCAGCCAGCCATCATTTTATGAGTAATCCAGTAGTCAGAAGCAGCCTTGTAAAAAAGGAAATAGAAATTATCTTCAACTTCGTAAAAAAAAAAAAAGTAAGCAGAAAAAGAGACTGAGACATCCAAAACTCTTGCTAATCAGAATAAGGTAAACAGACTGTACAGTACTATACAAAGTTAACAAGCTTCAGAAACCTATTGTGGTAAAATGTTTGTCTACTTTCTTTTTTTTTTTAAAGCTGTTAAAACATTATAATCCTTGGTAGTGATCCAATAAAATATCACTGCCATAAGATGTTTTCAAATATTAAACAATTATTTTTGTAACTTTATAACAAAGGGGTAAAAATGTTAAATAAAACTATTATTGATTGTATGCAGGTTTAAAGTCAATATTTACTCACTTAGTGATTTTATTTTGGTGAGACTGCTGGTTTTTAGGAATCAGATAATTATCCAACAGCGACCTCTGCTGTTGGGTATACAAAATTAGAAATGGGAACTTGGCTTTACATAAGTTGTTACTGTTTCTTGCAGAAAATGTCAGTGTTGAATTGATACTCTGTATATCTTTTCCTTGTGTTACATCCTTTCATCTTGTAACAAAATTCAGGGCGTTCCAAAAGTTCATAAATGTTTATTTGTCCTAAATAATGAATATAAAACATTAGTTGATCTTTTGAACTAATGAATGAACAAAATTCTCCTTTAAATTAACTTTAAGTAATATGTAACTACAGTAGCAATACAAACAAAAAACCTCAGTTGAAAAATATCAAATTGTCCAAGGTAACTGATTAACTGCTACTCATTTTTTGAAGGTTTACTGGTTATAGTGACCTTTATTTGAGAGTCAGACAGGAAAGTGGGTGATGAGAGAGAGGGAAGACGTGCAGTGGGGCTCGTCTGGCCAGGATTTGTACCTGTGGCAGCTGCGTCGAGGACTAATACCTCCATACATGGGTTGTGCTTTTACCCCTGTGCCGCCACAGCACCCCATAACTGCTATCCATTCTTGAGGCCACATTTTCCCCTTAAAATCCTCCACAAATGGGTACATTCATAGTAACGACAACCTCTTTTTATTCCAGAGGTTACAGCACATTCAAAAAAATTTTTCTTGGGTGCTCAAAAGTATTGGCATTTTAGCCATATTTTTTTTTACAAAAACAGACTAAAGCTTCCACACAGTTATTATCATCTGAACGAAGATAAAACCAAAATGAGAAAACCCTGTGCAAAAAAAGATAAGTACGCCCCGTGCTCCAGCAACACACAGAATCACCTTCAGGATTACTAAGTTGAGAAAATAGGTTTTTTTTATGATCTTATCACCCTCACAACGTTGTGGAGGAAGTTTAGCCCATCCTTACTAACAACATTGCTTGAATTTGTTTACAATAGTAGGTCTCTGTGCAAAGCACCGTTTAAGTTCAGTCACAGCCATCCTACTATTTTGAAATCAAGTACATTTTTGAAATCAATTGTTTTGAAGCTTTTCTCCCAGCTATTGTGTGGTATATGTGCTGCTGTTCCGTGACTCAGTTTGGGCTAAGCTTCAGCTCTCAGAAAAATGAGCTCACATTTAACTCTGGCTTTAACTGATGGGTTTCTCCAGATTTTTCCTTTTCAATTTTAGGTTTTCTTTTTTGTTCAATAAATAATCACAGTGGCATTTGTTTTATGGTACATTTGAAGCTGATTTAAAAAAAAAAAGAAAGAAAAAAAATTCTTGAAGTTGGCAAAGATCAAACGAGTTTATGTTGACACACTTCAAACACTACAATTGAAAGAGCATATGCTTTCTTTTTTATTTTTACAGTGACTGGATGTGAAAGTGAATGTTGCATTGTAAGCTTCTTCAATGGAAAGCTACAAAAATGTTTATACTAATGCGGCGGTTTAAATAGCCTGAGCTATGGAATAGAGCAGGGAAAAACCATATAAGCCGACTGAGTAACTATAATGATGTTTGGATGCACTTTTAAAGGACATTAAAAATTAAACCAAGACAGATCAAATTAAGCCTGTGTGCATTTAGTTAGCATTTATATTCTGAGTTTTTTTTGTATTCTTTCTATCTATTAAAGTGTGAATTTGAATAGTTTGGATTCATGTACGTCTTTAGGGACAGTGAAATAATGGAACAGATTAGGCAGGTATTGAAAAAAAGAATTACCATGAAGTGTGAATTAAATATTCCACTTGTTTTTATGTTTCTGTATTTGTGTCTGTGTTTAACGTGATGTAAATTATGGATGAGCGCTCTTATATGTGCACAGAGGTGAACATCACCACTGCATATTGCGAGTGGAGGTCTAAGTGTGCATGGTCACTCGATTAAAACCATTTATCTTGCCTCCAGAGCCACAGGCTTGTCTCCCACAGCGCTTCTTCTGTGAGTTATGGAAGGATGTCTATATGGCTGACCCCACAGTAAAAGCTTTCCATCAATAAAACTATTTTGTCAGAATTGGAAATCAACAGTGCTGCTTTATGTACAAGATGGAGGAAAGTGTGTGAAAAGGGAACCAGATGAAAGCTGGCTGTTGAGGAAGTACATTCCTTAAAAAAATGTAACATAACCTTATTAATCCTGTGTTGTCTTGCAGATTATACTGATGGGATGAGATTCTACCTGATTCACATGACCGAGGTAAGAGAAGGATTCTATGCTTTCTGAAGCAAAAGAAGAAGAGAAAAATGTGGGATTTAATGTTAACAGCCTGTTTTGTCTGTGAGCCAGAGGGGCAATAGACTGGTCAAAATCACATTACAGGGAAGACTTTGAGGATTAGCAGAAAGCACTAATGAAAATGTATTCTCTGTCTTTCAAAGAGCTTCTTCTTACAAACATGCAACAAAGATTTTTCACATTTATTCCACAACTGCAATGGTGAAATAAACCTATACGTTCAGGCGGCTCTTTTACAATCAAGCGAATAAGATTTGAAGAAGCAAAAATCCAGAAATGTAGCACCTTTTAACAAATATGCAAATGTGATTAATTTGTTTGTTTACACTGGGATTTGTTGAGCTGCTCAGATGATTCAAGTTATTATGAAAATGATCAGATTTTCTTCCATCTGCTGTTAGAGCTCTCATGCTGACACTCCGAGATGAAAGAGAAAGGAGAAAATGACTCTTGAATGGTTGAGATTTTTTCAGATGTAATGCCATATAAAACTGCAGGACTGTGTTAAAGTCCTGAACTGAAGGACATTTTGTTAGATCTGCTTTATATCTTGCTCAAGTATCTGGATTTATTCCATTTTCAAAGTAGTTGTGTGCAATCGTCATCCCACTTTGTCGTGTTGTGAGAAAATGTGCAAAGGTGTTTGAAAATATGAACATAAAGATTCACAAAACTTGGAAATTACGTCTGTCCATCCATCCATACAGACACTCTTTATCCCAATACACATTCACTATACAAAAAAAGCAAAAAATCTAACTAGATTACACACTTGAATTTCTCAAAATTTGCCATTTTCTTCATGTTTAGACTCTTAAAATGCAGTTTTACATGACAAGATACTAACAGTCTGGCCACAGCTTTAAGTGGATTAAAAATCTTCCAAGCTTTAGCCCCAAAATGGTTTATCTCAAGACCAAAAATGTGATGAAACAAAGAAACTTGTCATAAACAAATTTGGAAAAAAAATGATAAAAAAGTCATATTGACAGGCTACAAGCTGTCAGGTGTCTCTCCTTCTGGTTACTTCTCTCACAGAACAGATTTTCACTAAACCCAAACTTCATTTACGGTGGACACAAACACACATTGTCACACTATTTTATCGTTTGAAATGTGCTGTACAACCTCATTAGGAGCTTATGAATCTTTTAAACCAGGCTTTTCCCCCTCCCTGAACTTCCAGACAGAATGAGCGTGGTCTGCTGTTGGTCCCTTAGGCGGAAAAATGAAGGAGGAAAAGTTTCCGATATTATGCAGGCTATCCAGTTAGGTGACATATATAAATAGAAATGGAAGTGAGAAACTCTTTGAGTATGAGTAAGTCTCTAAGAGTGGTTGCATCAGCTCTTGGGCTGAGGAGTGAAAACAGTTTCAGAATCACATTTTATTCTTGTACTGCTTCTGTTTTGTAGATTTTGTCTTTGGCTTGCACTTTGGAGTCGTTTGTTCCTTTAAATATGCTGCAGAAACTGCAATAAAAAGTCAAACCTATATTTTTAGATCATAGTAACGGCAATGTGACAGAGTGCGACACTGTAAGCTTGACAAGACCTCTTGATGTTCCTGCAAAACAGTGAGCTGAGAAAACCTCACCAGCTCTCCTCCAATCCCCCATCATGGCAAACTAATGCAGGGCGCTGCATGACAGATGTCAGACAGAAAGACAGACGGACAGAGAAGTGGCAGCAACTTCCTTTGTCCTATTTTAGGTTTATTCGTCCTGCGTTCCTGGGAGATGCCAACACACACACAAACACACAGACACATGAAATCCGAAGTCATCTGTTATAGTTGATACAGCCGTCAGCAGTTTATTTCATACCTCAGGGAGTAAACAGTAGCCGCAGTAAATAGCACGCAACTCATACTGCTGCTCTTATTGCTCACAGCCACTGTTAGAAGTACTGTGGGAATGATTTAGTGTATCATTACTATTTAACATTTACCATTTAAACTATTTATACCACGTTGTTTAAGGAAGGAATTTATGAAATAATCTATAAAGGCACTCTTTCACCTCTTTTATTATTCAGGTAGTGTGGTGTGTAGTGCCTTTTAGAAGCATTTGTACCTCTTGAGCTTTTTCACAGTTTATCATGGTGCAATCAGTTACAAGCGGCTCAACTCCTGTTTTTTTCTGCTGTGAATTCGGAAGGCATCTGGTTGCAATTAGCTTTATTTAGACGTATCGACATAAAGAAGACTGAATCCAAATGCACATTGCATTTTACAGTTTTTTTTTGCTGTAAGAAGTTTTGAAAATAGTGCATCCTTTTCTTTCCACTTCAAAATTACACACTACTTTGTGGTGCTCTGCTGGATAAAATCCTAGAACAAATACATTGTGGTTTGGGAGTGTAACACGACTAAAATGCTCAAGGGATATAAAAACCTGCTCACATTTGCCCCTTTTTTTTTGTTAAATTTCTTTGTGCGTTTGAAGAAATGCACAAGTAAATTGCAGAATTGGAGAGTCAAAAATGAAAGACTGTACTGCTGAGCACTTCTGATCACAGACGAAGGTAAACACACAAAGCAACCCTTAACGCCGTCTTTGCTGCATTTGACAGCATGTGGGTGTTTGTGTTTACTCAAATGAGAAATGTGAGTAAAGTGACGGTCTCTAATTACATTGCTCTTTGTGCCTCGTCTGTGCAAAGATCACAGCTGTGTGCACTCTACCAAAAGCAGCAAATAAGAAAGATGTATGTGACGCACACTTCTTATTGCTTGATTTTTTTTTTTTTTTTCATTAAACACTGTAAGTAAGACTCTTCTGTTAGTAGAAGTCTTGTTACTAATTCTGTTGCTACTATAACAGAAATGAAAAGCAGGCCTGGTGAAAACTGGGTCCGCCTACCGTCTTCACTTAAAATACCTGATAATGTATTTGTTCAAATGTAGCGTATTTAGGTTTCAAAATCTTTGAAAAAAACAACCAAAAATAAAAAATCATTAAAATGTGAAATCAATAAATAAATTGCAAAGTAGATATCTATATTAGCTGGTAATATAGCTAATGCAGATTTTTATTAGTTTTAACTGAATCACTATATGGCAAGAATTCACTCTGATGAAATATTGAGTGGGTGCAATATTTTTTCTGTGTTGCTCAGGGATGCCAATAATACAGAGAAAGAGATCTTGGACTTTATGTGGTTTGGATCAGAGTCTGAATCTTTAAATCCAAGTTATTCCTACACAAATGAACAGGATACCTTTTACACCTACTGCTGTCGTTGCCTGGTTTGCTGAAAACACAGAAAAGTAAAAACAGAAAGTTAGAAAACGTGCACATCATATGCATAAATTGATTAATTTAATGTCTAATTCCGATAATTTTTACTTCATAATTCTGGAGTTGTTTATATTCTAGTTCTACACACCTGAATTTTCCATACTACATTTTTTTTTACATCTATTGAGTCTAATGAATTATATTAAAATAGCTGCATCAGTCAAAAATATCAAAGATGTTTAAAACTCAAAATTCCCTCTTCTTCAGATGTTGTTAGAAACATGACTGCACTCTGATTATTTTAATTCCTATTCTTTAACCATACCTGCGTTCTTCAAAAATAAGAAATAACTTGTCCTAAAGTTATGAACAGCTCCAGTCCTCTCCTCATCAGCTCTCTTTCTCTGACTGCATCTGAGTCGACTCTCCTTTCCTTTGTCTACTCCTGTCCTTCTCCTCCATAGCTGGAGGTCATCCTATTTTAGCACTTGCTCAGAACGGCACTGATCTAACCCAGATTTACGTGAAAGAAGAACTCTTTGTGTGTGTGCGTGACTGTGTGTGAGTGTATTTGAGGGGCGGGAGGTGCAATTTACGTGTCTGGAAAGTCCAGTGTCTGTTAGGTGTCGCTAAGTGTGTCAGTGACGCATGGAGAGTGAACGAAAGGGAGACTCGTGAAGGTAAACGGAAAAGCATATAGGGAAAGGAGACGGCGTAGGAGATTATTGACTTGTGAAGTCCATCTGGGTCATCGCAAAGTGATCATGGGAAACTTGGCTGACCGAGTTGGGCCTAAGAGACGGTTCGTCAGGGAAGCAAGCTCTCTGCAGCGGCACCTGCTCTCTGACAGTGGAGATGTAAGTCACAGAATACAGTTAAAATGGTTTAAAGGCAGAGAATTTCCTGTTCTACCTGTGTACTGTAAATGTATGAACCAAATTTAGCTGAGAGAGAAAAAAATAGTCATTTGTGTTAACCTAGATTTATAAGTAACCTTAAGGTGAAATTGTGAAAGTAAAGCTTTTTTATTTTGGTTGTATAAGATGAGATTTTGGGTTGTCCTAAGATGCGTTTTAATAGTTTAATGGCCTTTACCTAATTTGAGTGGTAAAGATCTTTCTGAAATTCACTGGGTGTCTTTTAGTGGATGACTATATATTTTTTTCTGCTTGTGAAAATCGAGAATTCCAATAATTGTGCCATCTGTCATTTTCTGCAATTTCCGAGAAGTCTCCATTAGTATCCAGCTGCTCCAATCCAGCCCTCACTAACGACAACAAAATTATGAATAATCTTCACTTACTAAAGACCATCAGTACCATTAAACCAATTTACTCCACATCCAGTCTACCGTACTTACATTTACACTGCATACCAAATTTTCTTTGTCTCATGAACCTGTCATGTAACTCATATTCAGTAAGATGTTATTGGCTTAGAAATATTAATCATCCTCTGTCCACTTGTGGCGGTGTTCAGATGTGATGACAGAGTGGAGATTAGATAAGGAGCTGCTGTACCAAAATAGGTGAACTCACAGTGTGATGGCTTGAATATAGTCTGTAAAACTCCAAGAATATTGTAATATACAGTATAATATGCCAGTGACCTGTTCTGCTTTGCTCCCACCTCAGCTCAGGAGGAAAAACTGTTGAGGTATCCCAATTTATTTGTAACCACATTTTATATTTTTTTTATTGCATCTTAAAGAATATTTCTGAAGGTTTTTTTTTTGTTCGTTTGTTTGAATTGAATTGATATTGTGTATTCAGAGGTCCAGTTATGTTAGAAGTCATGCTGGCTGTTACTTCTGGTATTTCCAGAAGTAAATATACTTTTGGTGCTTGTTTTCTAATATTTACATTTCAGTAATCTTTTTTTCTTTCTTTCTTTTTCTTCAACTCTGCTTTTGTTTGAATCTTTCTTTACTTTTAGCTGAATCATTGGCTCCATGACATACAAGCTCTGCCACATGTAGTCACAAGGCTTGGTGTGAATGATGGCCTCCCCGAGGCTTTTGTCAGCAAAGTATCTACTTTATAGCCATTTATTACAGGACCAGGGCAGGCACGGCCCGTTACGGCTTTAATTGAACCAAGATGCACCATCATCCCCTCGGACCTAGCCTCAACGTAAAGGCCTTTACAGTCAGTATGTCAGCATGCTGTGGCAGCAGCGTGTGGCCGTATATCTGAATCTAATCACTTGGAAGCCTTCATCTTAGTAAAATTATTGCTTTAAGATCTATGACGGGCTCAAAGTGTCGTCATAAACTGCTTTGAGTGATTTATATCCCTATTCCAGTAGGATAAGGACAAGTTCACTCTGTAAAGTATTTTTACACCTAAGTGGAGTGAAAAAAAAAAATCCAAAAGTAATTTGCAGAATTATTCACGTATTTGCCATTTATATGGAATGACAGTATGTGTGCTGCAAATGTGAAAAGAGCATTTAGTTTGGTGTCTGTTTACTAAATCAAACACACACAGACTGATGTTTTTAAGCCATTATTAATGTTAATTATCTTGATTTTTCCACTTACAGCTAATGAAAACACAACATTTGCGTATTAAAATATTATATCCGACCTTTGGTACCTGCTTAAGCGCTGATATTTTCAAAGGCACTTTTAATCTGACACAGAAGTCTCATCAGAGTATTTTCAGTTATTGAGTACAATAGCGCCAGGAGATTTTACGCTGCTTAATGTTTTTCAGGACTACACAGCCAGAAGGTTAATCTTTACCTTTTTGATCTTTATATCTGTGCATGTAGAGTGGACCAGATTTAATTTCGTGGAAGGGCATAATACTTAATAAAAAACTATCAATGCAGTTTCTTAATGAAGAAGTTGATGAAACAAAGTGTGCCTGAGAAAACTGAGCGGAAAAAAGTAGAGGCATCACTTAACTTGTCATGTGCTTATCATTCTCCCTGGTGGCCATAGGAAGGGGGATATGCCAAGAACTCTAGTTTACATGCTCCATTCATGTCAGTTTTGGATCTCACACCAGGCAAATAAGCTAGAAATAGACCAAAGAGTGTGGGAAAGCCACTGAGTCTGGAGGAAATTGCTTTCTGTCTGTGATATTAAAGTAATGCTTGCTTGCCTGTGAAAGTTTTTGGCCAATAATTGCTTAATTTCAACATGATATTAAATTGGATCCTGGTTATTAGATTTTTTAATGGGCTTCAAGACAGGCTGCCATAAGACATGAGTCATGACTTACATTTAATATTTGCATTTCCTATATATAATGCATTAAGAAAGATAAAATAAATTGTGGTTTGCATTCGTATGTATACCTTGAGTCAATATTTTGTGGACCAGAATACTTCACAATCAATGCTGCAAGTCTTTTGGGGAACTTGGGGTCTTTATCAACTTTGCATGTCTGCAAGCTGAAATGTTTTGGCAATTTTTAGCTCAACGTGATTCAGATTGGATAGTGTTTGTAAGATCGATTTTTGCATCTTTCCATTTAGGTCAGGGCTTTAGACTGGAATATGCTTTGATTGAAATCCTACCATTGAGACTCTGAGTGTGTATTTGGGGTTATTCTCCTGCTGGAAGGAAAACCTCGGCCCTAGGCTCATTATCTGCTTACCCGTTCTTCCTGAAGAAAATGATCACCACAGCAATAATATTGCCTCGCAACAAAGTTGAAACCTGATTTTATGTGTAAAAAGTTTACTCTTTTTTTTTTTTTTTACGTACCAATTATGCTCTATTTCATAAAATCTTAGGGTATGAATACTTTGGCAAGGCACTGCTTCCCATCTTGCAAAATTTACAGATCGGTAAAGTCAATGTGGATAATTACGTGTGAATTATCAACATCAAAGAAAATTGGCATTTAATAGGCAATTTAGTCTGGAACAGTTATCTGAATCATCATGTGAACTGTGGCTGTAAAGGGAGTGGCAATTTAAAAAAAAAAAACAGGATGGCGGGAAACAATGTGGAGGACAGGAAGGTCTAAGCAGTTTCACCGACATTAGTAGGAATATTATGTTGCGAGATTTAGCCAGCTGCTTCAGCATCATTATCTTCTGTCACTTATGTGGCAGCCATAAAACCCATTTAATGCAGCAGTCACAAAGTCATCATTTAGAAGGAAAAACGTATCATAGCGAGAGGAGAGTTGGGCAGAAGAGTTTAGACATGCAAAGCTTAGAACAATTTTTGTTATAATAGTCAATCATAAACGTATGAGTCATGATCCCATGCTTAGCACCAATTAAAATACTTTGACTAACAGAATATGACGCTGTTTGTAGTGACGGTGGGTGTGAACTTTCATTATGATTTCTGATAAATATGGTTCTGATGGAGCTCTTTGTAATGCAACAATTTTACATTCTGTGTTTTCTAGAACCCATTTGGAGGCCTTGTTTTCCTGGCATTAACACACACACACACACACACACACACACACACACACACACACACACACACACACACACACACACACACACACACACAAAAAGCTAGAATCCCCTACTGCGTTTTTACCCATCATTAACTGCTGGGATTGTGTGCTCACTCAAGTCCATTTTATTACCATAATAGAGGCTGTGGTTACCTTATTAAACATGTTCTTACTAATTATAGTGCTGTAATCATCTGTGGTGGTCAGATTCATTTGAGAGGACTTCTTCTGGAATAAAAAATAAATAAATAAAAAATTAGCTGTCTGCTTTTATTTATTTATTTCTTGAGCACACAACTGAATAATAAGTGGCTTATCTGAATGCCAAAGATTTGTTTCAAATCACACAATGCAGTGAGTAACAGGCTTAGACAGAGCAGTAGGTGGAAAAAAACAGTGAGCTTTAGGGACCTAATGATGTTTAAAAACAAAATGCCTTGATATTTTTTATTTTTGCCAAATTAATGGTTTAGTTTTGGGAATTTGTACTTTTATTGAATAAGATTAACTGTTCTCTAGTATATGCGGATGCAGAAATAATTAGGCATTGAGCCGGGAACAAGAAGGCCAGAGATTCCCCCTATCGGGTTCTGGCACAAGAACGCTGTCAGTTTTCTTATCTCAGTGCAATGCAAAACATTTGGCATGTTTCCAGAACTGTCGAACTCTGCTTGAATCTCCGATAACAAACATATGATGGCTGCCACATTGCAGCGGAACATCTCAGCTGGCTCATTATCACCAGGCGTTGTGAGGCAAAGAAAGATCCCACTGAAGCCACGCAAACGTGTACCTAGGCAGTTTAGGTGAGCCATGTTGACAGCGAACATGCTGAAAACTCATCTGCCAGATGGCTCGGGGGAGGGCTTCAGCCAAGGAGCACTTTAATCAATCTGATTACGGGGAAATGCTGTCTGTATTTTTAGCTACTCCATGGCAAACCAGTGGCCATTCATTGAATTTGGTTTCATTAGGTCTTATGTGTATCTCGTGGAGGGGTGGATTTATAAACAGGGGGTGAACAATAATGTAGGAGGCAGAATAGGGGGCGGACGAGCTATTTTAGCTAATGTGCCTTTTTAGGCGATCCTTTTCTAAAACAGACACTCACAGAGAGAAATTGCATCCTGTTTTAATGCCAAGAAGCCCGAATAGATCTGAAAATAACTTATAAGTTTGGAATCAAACACCAAAACTTTGTGTTTGATTTTTTTTTGCTGTTTGAGTGAAACATCAATATATATTAGTTGTATCTTGAAATATTCAAATTTATGATTTTCTACTGAGCTCTACAGTATTTTGTTGTTTGACTAAATTAATAAGACATTCCATTACAAAGCAATGCACATTAAGGGTGACTTGGGTCACTTTAGCAAACCCTTCCTTATGTCAGCTTGATTTCTAGATAAATTATGGAAGCAGTTCCTTTTTTTGGCAGATGAGAAAGGAGACGAGAGGTGTGAGCCTTCCTGTGTCTCTGGGACTGTTAGACTGTGAATCACTGTTCAAGTTTGTTGTCGTCTTATTTTTCTCTTTTGAATCATTTTCTAAACACAGAGCCAGATTATACTGCAGAATTCGATCTGGTGCTGTGCAGGGAATGTAACTTTGGTTGGTGTGTTTGTGCCTTTCCAAGTACTGCTCTGTTTTTAGCATTTCTGATCTGTTAGCATCAGATTAATTTTCTTTACTTCAAGACAATGGGGTTTTCTATAACAAGCCAAACCTTTTGAGATGAATTAATGTTAGTAACTTTAAGGAATGTGTCATTGGTTGTTCATATATTTTTTTAAACTAGAATAAAAGGATTTTAATCATCATTCATGCAGAGGAAAAGAAAGAGCTGCCTCAGGTTTGTGGTTCTACATTCTAATGTCCTTAAAATGTCTTGCTGTTCGGGAAGCAGTGGGTACAGGATTATTTCCAGCATGATAGCCGTGCTTTTTTTCTCTCCACCCCACGGCTTTTTGAGGAGCTTTTTGCAAACCGCTTATGACCTTTCACAACATGTAGTGTGCAACTCTGTGTATGGGAGCACAAAAACAATCTTAGATGGAAATATAAGATTTTCATCCAGAGCAACATGGATCTAGTTTACCCAGAGGATGCTTGTTTGTGTGTGTTTGACTATCGTACCCTTACAGACTCCAATTCGGTCTAAATGATGGATATCAAAGAACATCCACATTGATTTCTGCCTGGTCTGAAAAAGCACGTATTTCATCATGTTGCGCTTCAATTGAACAGTCAGGTTCAATACAATAAATGCTTTTGCTACTGTATCTGAGCTGATTCTCTTTCTCAGTTTTGTCTATTTAGTTCTTTCTATGCCTTTGCCCTCTTTTCATCTAAATGCTCCACTTTAGATCAATGCACTCCCAGCCTTCTTCAAGGTTTAACTCCCCTTTTCCTTACATCAGCAACAATGGCACAGATTTAACTGCAGAGCCCCCCCAAACACTTTCACTCTGTTTGTAAAAGTGCTACAAACGGAGTCAGACGTGAAAAGACCTCATTGCCTGAAAAACAGGAAAATGTGCTCCCCAAATGACTCACCACTGACCAGGGCATCAAGCGTCGAGACAGGCCTGGAGGACTTCAGTCAATCTCTGAAGACTTGAACAAAATGGGTAAAGTTCTATTCATAGCCCGATTCGTGCCCAAAAATGTCAGGACGAATGTTTCTCCCTGGCACTGCCTGAAACGGAGCAACAGAGGTGGATGGGAATTGTTATGTAGGACAGTGGAGACAAAATGAAAAAAAAAAAAAAAATTATGAATTTGTTTCATTACACAAACCAAACATAAGAGAGTAATAGCATGGTCTCTAATGCTGTGTCTCAATTTATCAGGAAGCATTGATTAAACATCAAAGATGCAAATAAACAATCTTTTGGAAGCAGGCGCTTGTTTCTATACTATAACTAAAAACGTTTAAAATGGGGCCGGGAGATTTGAAAAACTCCAACACAATTAATTGCTTTTCTGTGTTGATTTAGTCCCTTGCTGTAACCTTTTGTGTTGTGTTCCTGATACGACCATGGACCTGATGCACAAGCGGCATCCTCAGACAATATACAAAATCTATTTCTAGGCCTCCTGCGGGTTAAATTTTGTTTCAAAATGACTATTATGTGTAAAGATGTGCAAAAAGGGAGCTAGCCTGTCACCAAGGCGATTTAAGCCTAAATTACTGTCTTAATGCAAAAGATGTTGCAACATCCCCTAATGGGATTCACAAATCTAAAAATTATTTTTACGAGGAAGTTCGATAAATGATGTTGAAACACTTGACTGTTGAAGCTGCATTGTTTTCATCAGCCCATAATGTAAAGTTGACATGTGAAACCGCTGAATAACAGAAATACCAGTATAAAAATTACAAACATGCTTGTTACTGAGCCCATGTCTATGTATTCAGTAATTTAGAAACAAGACAGTTTTTTGAATTTAAATTGTTGCTTAATTTGTTGATATATGGTTTTCAATTAAAATGTGATCAACTGTGATTAATTATAGATCTTGCAATTAGCTTGATTAAAAATTTTAATCAAATTCCAACATTTATTTGAAATAAAACTTAGATGCAGCTGCTGTAGACAACAAAATGACAAAAACCATATTAATATGGGTAAACAGTTGAAATATATAATATATAGTTTTCAAATATGAAAACAGTTATTTTTAAAGCAATCGTTATTGCAAGTATTGTGTGAAAAGATAATAATCATCAATCACATCTGATTTGTTTAGCAATACAGTGAATTGTGAAAGTCATACATCTTTTTCTCATTTTGTCACATTGTATCCATAAACTTTGCTTTGTTGGGACTGGACATGTTAAGCTGAGTTGGAGTTTGACTTGGCCCATTTAACACGTTAATATCCATCAATAAAAGCAAACGTATCTACGTTTAGGGTGGATGTCTTGCTGGAAGCTGAAACTCCAGTCTCTCACAGTCTCCAAAAGGTTTTATTTGAAGATTTCTCCTGTATTTAACTCGATTCATGTTTCCATCAGTTGTGACCTGGTTGCATGTCACTGCTGCAGAAAAGCATCCACATACCATGTTGCTATCACCAATACCATACAGATGATATTTTCAGTGGCATGCATTTTTTCCCGGCACACATACAAACTTCTTTGTTGGCCAAGAAATTAAATCTTGTCTTATCCTACCAGATCACATTCTTCCATGTGTTTGTTGAATCCCTCACTTCGCTTGTAACAAATTGTAAATGTGACTTTTTAAGGTTTCCGTTCAACAATACCAATGTTTTGACATATTAGCTGCATGTCCCTGAATAACTTTGAATAACTTTGTCCCTGATTTGCCTGGTGTTTTTTTCAGTCTTCATTGGGTTGTTTATTAAATAATGCTCACTACAAAACCTCCAAAACAGTGACGGAACATCTGTATTTATATTGAGATTAAATTACACACAAGTGGACTCTAATCATTAGGTGACTTCTGAAAACAGAAGCACTACTGAATTTTATTTAGTGGTTTCAGAATAAAGTGAGCTGAATGTACTAACTTTTCAGATGCGTTTTCTTTTAATACATAATCCTTTCTTGGGGTTTTTGTTGGTATATTACGTAAAATTAATGATTGTGGTTCTGATTTAGCAAAAGTATAAGCAAAACTCAAGGGTTATGAATACATTTAAAAGGCAATATAAACATTATTCTCACAGAAGTGCACAAAACGGAGATAAAAATGAACACGCATGCTACAAATCACATTGCTCACATCACATTATTTATTTCATTGCACACCAGTGAGTCAAAGTTTGAGTAAATTGTGATAATTACAAAGAGGCATTTTTGTCCTCTTGTGCGAAAAGCACCTAAACCAGCAGGCTCTGCCAACTCCTAACCAGTTTAGCATTGGTTGTCAGATGTTCTTCCTCTTGTACTTCCAAGCGATGTATCGATTTGTTCACTTTCGGTGAGTGCCATCTAGAGTCTGGTTACGCAATCGTTCCGTCAGCATATCAAATTCAGCTTTAAGTAGAAGCGAGCCATTATTCAATTTCACTAAAGCGAGCGTTTCCGTGTTCAAGGCGGAAGAAAATGAAGTTCAGGTAACAGCTGAATGTGTAGGCATTATAAAATGTTGTGAAGAAATATAGTGCTACAAGAGCAAGCTTGTAAAAATACTTTTCAACACCACTAATACTTTAATAAATATTCATTCTTGTTTTAAAAAAGGCTTAAAATCTCAACTTTTTCTTTTTGTTTCCTGTCAAAGCAACGGGAAACATAGTTTTCTCTTTATGTCTCTGACATTAATAGCTAACTGCCTGCTATCTTTTCTCCCCTCCCCCCCACCCCCCCCCCCCCTTTTTTTTTTTTTGCTCCTCTCTCTCTCCCCACACAGAAGTGTGACTGCCTGCTCAGCCTGGAAGCCTATTCAGCGGACCAGAAGCGCCGCGTGTGTCAGTGCCTGAAGGACAACATTGACAAGCAACTCCAGCTTCACAGGAGGGAGCCCTCCGTTCCGCATTTTGAACAGGTAGGACACACGGACACGGACGCGCATGCACATCCAGGAGCGTTTTCAATTTCCGAAGCTGAATCAGGAGATAGATGAACACATGGGAATGCATATATTTGCTCATGCCGCCCCTATTATCACAGATGCCTTGTGAACATCACATGCTTCCAAGTATATACGGTCTGAAACATTAGACACTTGGAAACAGTTTTTGCTGTTATAAATAGCGGCCCGTATATTTCTTCAGCACTTTTCTTTTATTTGGCTTGACTGAAATTGTATCTCCCCTTTATTTTTGAACCATGTGTAACTGTGGTCGGGTGCTGAGATGAGGTCATTTAGAGCTGCGCTTCATGCTGTTTAATTTAAAAATCAGCATTGTAATTTGTTTGTCAGGTTTTGGTTTTCCTTCTGAGTAGAGTGGAGCATAATAGTTTGTCGAGAAAATTCATTCACATCCACAAAACTCTATATTCTGTAGATTTTAAGTGAGACTTCTCCCGTTTAAAGCTTTTATGGACTCTTGTTGTCAAAGTACAGAATTCTTTGATTATGAAGACCAATTTTACTTAAAATCAATGCATTAGGATAAGAATATGCCAGTTCAGCTAATTCAGATAACTTTTTTTCCTTTTCGTATCAGCCCACATTTGAGCAAAAGGTCACTGCTGATTTTTATCAGTTTGCTGAAGTCAACTTTTTTTTGATTATGGTTTGATTCTAAAGTGTTTAAAGACTTTAATATTCCTCCAATACATTGAAAAACACTCAACTCCAATGAATCACATTTCATACCATCATGCATGAGTATTATAAACATATTCTGAATGAGTTTTACTTTTGCAGACCTATTGCAATTTGTTTGAATGAAGGGAATTAAACAACCTTTCACCTGAGCCAAATCTTCTCCCAGTTGTGACCATGACCAGATCATAAGTCGTACATTTTAGAGCAAGTTTGCTTTGAAACTGTTTGTGGAGATAGTAAGTGAGCTGCCTCCTACGACCTCTTTTGAAAGTAAGATTGCAGAGTGAAATCCACAGAAAAGGAGTTGTAAAGCTGCAAACAGAGAGAGTGTTTTAAAACTCCAATCGAAATTAGATAAGTTTCTCCACGATGGAGAGGCCCTTTGATATTCGTAACCTTGATTTGAAGGTAATTTTAGTTTTTTTATTTAATCTGAGATTATTTAGAACACAGTCTAGTTCTAGATATCAAACATCGAGAGCACCTTTGAATTTGCACTGTGATTTAAAAGTGCCACTTGGCTTTATCTTCTCTGATTTAAGTGAGACTCTGAATACAACCTCCAAGTTATTCATCTTAAGCTCCACCATGGGAAATATACACAAAATGATTTTTTCTTTGTTTTACTGTCAGAATCTTTAATGTCTGATGAAGAGTCTGTCATAATACAGACAGCTCTTACTTAGTGCGTTTGAATTATTTATTGAATTTTGCACTGAATTCTGAATTGCTACAAGTAATATGAATTTGTTTTTGATTTTATCTGACTAAATTAGCTCATCATTTATTTTAACATCATTCCCCATTTCTTAATTTAAATCCTAATGCCTTTTCTGTTTCTCCAAATCTTCACTTCTTTTATATTTAATGAGCGAGATAGACGTGCCTTTCTCTTCCCAGCTCATTTGAGTTCAGCTGAAAGGTGAATAAAAGAGATAAATAACCTTGTGCAGAAGGCCCACCTGTTGTACATTAGGACTTCATTTCATCAGCGTATTAAAGAGAGGAGGAAAAAAGGACAGAGAGGCTGGCAATCTTTCATCCCTTTTTCATTGCTTTTTTTCTGTATTATTTCCTCTCTGTTTCAATATGCAGTAGATGCATGTGTGTTTCTGCACTTTAAATCCTCCTGCACTCAAGAGATTTATCCAAATACCTTGCCGTTTTCAAACCACTTTGAGATGTACTTCTTGAGCCTTGCTCAGGAATTCATCTGATGTTACCCTTAGACAGTTTTTCAAATCTAAGTTTTACAAATGCAGTGTTTTGTCTTAATAATGTGTTAGAATGTTCTCTATTAAATTCCACAGCAATGCCAAAGCCATTGGATGCATATGCTGCAGTTTTCTGTATGGTCATATGGTATCAGTTATGTGGATCTGAAACAAATGAAAACCAAACACGGGCAAAAGTATTAAACATAATCAATGATCAAAGAATGCCGAGTCACATACATCAATGCTACTTGAGAGGTCTTTACCAAACTCTATGGACAAACTGCTTTCCGTCTCGGGTCAGACATGTTCTAGAAATGTCCTTACTTCACCACATTTCCTGTAATTTTAATTTATTAAGTGTTTTTCCTTTTTTTTGAAGATATGTCACACAGGGAAAAGGATGCTCTATAATTTATTTTATTGTTTCAATCTGAGTTTAAACAGGCAGACATTATAGCTTCAGATGCCTTTAAGAAATAACAAAGATAAAAAATTTTCTCATGACTAAACAATTTACCCTCCTTCAGGGCACATTGGGAGTTCTGCGATGCGTCACTGCAATTAATGTGCATCAATTTGCTCCTTTAGCACAAGGACGTGTCATGATGGGGTGTTCAGGGAAAGAACAGATTATTGGACGTCAGCGTTGAAGCTTCTGAGTAGAACATATTTGAAAAGGATTGCTGGACACATTGGCACATAGGCCACCTACCAGACATCATCCTATGTGTTGATTTTTACCAACCTAAATGAGACCCAGGAATTAAATAGGGAATAGCAACAGAACATGGGATGTTCTGAGATTATCTGTTGGTCAGCGTCTCGTATTTCTCATTTTTAAATTCCATGAACTGCTTTTTTGTCTGTAAGTAATACTAATTTACAATAGATACAACAGAGCTCATAAAAAACATCAAAATTGCCACCCTAGCAATCTCTAACTTGAAAATAATCCAGCGAATATTAACTAGCTCTTCAAGTTTTTATTACAGATAAAAACTATTAGTGTCTATTTTTTAAGGTTCAGATAGTTTCCCAGTCGCCACATGATGAAAACATACCAAAACATTAGAAGAAATGAGCAAAGAGCTGTTTTTTTTAGTAACTTGTCTTTCATCTGGCCTGTTTTTATGATCTTTGTGCAGCTCTGGATCTTTTTCTTGTAATCGCTTATTACTGTAAATGAAAAAGTTAACTCTTTCCTGAAGGCAACGAAATGCATGCTTAATCATAGCATTTTACTTCTTGACAAATTAGTTCACTTTTGATTGCATTTCTCCAGAGTACCTTAGAGGCAAATAGTTTGTGTTCAGTCACCTTCAACTATGTTTAATTATATGCAAATCAGTTTTGTCAAGTATGAAAGATGTGAAGATAAAGTCCTTGTGTGTCCTGTGTGTTCCTTTGGGGGGGTCTGCATTGGAAAGGAGGACACACTCCCATAGATAGACGTGAGGATACATGTGGGTCACATCCTTCAATAGAGGCAATCTACTTTACATAAGCAAAAAAAAAACAACTCGGAATACTAAAGTAAGAATTTGAGATAATTTATTCCTGTTTTTGATGAGTGTAAAGCTGTGCTTTGGGATTTAGTCCACAACCATCACTGCTTTGCACTTAAACAGTTCTTCCTTCATCAGAGGTGAACTTATTTCATTTCTTCTTCATTGTTACTATTGCATCAACACTAAAAGACATTTTTTAAAATCTGAATCAACTACACATTTCATATACGAGGCATTTCCATGCCTGCATTCAAGAAGTGCTGTAAAAGAGCTTTATAAAATTACCCTCTGGTTCTCACATTTCCCTTGTGTCAGATGCCTTATTTCTCCCCTTCATGCTCAAAGCCGAGCAAATTCACACTTAGCTGAAGTGCGCACCTCTCTCTAGAGTTATTTTTCTAGTGAACCGGGACAACCAGGATACTTTTTTAGGGAAACGCACACAGAATCCAAATCCATTCCGACTCCGTTCTCGTTCATGTCTTTTTTGGCAAATAGGCTTATTTCTTCACAGTGTTGATGTCAGCAGCTGCCCTACTTTCTTCAGTCGCTGAACATTGTTGATATCTCTTTAAAGAAAAAAAATAGTCTTTTTCAGCGGGATGGTCAGTAATCGTCTTGTGACTGTGAAAGTTGGGTTTCACGAGTATTATTGGATATTCTTAGACCAACTCTGTGTCAGAGAAAACAATTGGAGCAATTTTATTATCACTTCTAATTTCACTGACTTTTGCACCCTGATTTAAAAAAATTATAACACAAAAGAAAGTGAGGTAAGATTGCATGGAGCCCAGATGAGTGTTGTTCAAGATTAACTGGATTGATTGCGATATTGAAAGTTTTCAAGAAATTATAAAATTGTAGTTCAAAGGTTTCGATTAATTCTTTATTGCTTTATTTACCAGATGGGTCTGTGTCCTTTGTGTACAAATCTGCATTTTCAAACCAGATATTATTACAAGACAAAACAATTAGGCATATTCCTTTCAAATCAAAACCACATTCCACTTAATGTGGTTTTGATTGGATATTCATTTGATTAATTTTGATCTTAGGAAACCCAATCCTTTTTAGCAGTAAATGCAGCAACATACCTCAAATATGTATTTAAAATCTTGCATTTGCTTTGATTTTTATAAAAGAAAACTAAAACAAACATTTAGCCTTGTGGAGAAATGTCCTAAAACCATCAAATGTCTCCAGACTCTTCCACTGGAAAGCTTCTGGTACATTTTAGTTTGAATAGCATCAACCACTAAGATGCGGGAAAAATAAATTTGCACAGCTGTACGCACGCACACACACACACACACACACACACACACACACACACACACACACACACACACACACACACACACACACACACACAGAGTAAAAAGGGAATCTAAACAGGACCGCCTGTATTGAAAATGTCAGCCACGTTCACACTGTTAGTATTTGATGTGTAATGCTGGCTCTCCTTCTCTGAGTCAGAAGAGCAAAGCAAACTATCTGGAGTTGAAAAGTTGTATAATTTTCTACTTGAGCACAATCAGTACATTCACATAAAAAGTAAAGAAAGATGACTGCTTCTGCTAATGAACAGTTCGACTGTCCTCCTCTCATTTCCCATTTATGAGAATCTGCTTTAGCTGCAGACATGGTTACATTCAAGTACTTATGTTAGAGGAAACTTTGACGACTGACAAGAGCGCCTTTCTTGTTCTATTTCTTTGGTAAGCTTTGAGTGTGGTGGTGAATTATATTCTCTTCCACCCTAATTCATCACATCCCCCATACATCCCAGGCAGCAGACAAGTAAGCATTCGGTTAGAGTTATGAGAAGTTCAGTGACTGAGAAGAAGTGCTTAGGAATGTGCAACTTTTGATAAGCAGATATTTCCTCCTCACAACATTCTGTTTTAAGAAGCAGGGCCAGAAAATAACTTTGAAATAAGTTCTTTGCTTTCATTTAGTTGGACTTGTGAAAGAATGAGTGAGTTTTGTCTTCTATTTCAGTCTTATTTTGCCACATTCCCTCCTTTAATTAGCCCATCCCAGAGATTTTCCCCCCTTATTTTACTGTGTAGAAAGCATACAATGGAATAAACATCAAGTAATTTTTATGCTACAAAAGTTTGTAGTTAAAAATTCAGTATATGGTGTTTTTCTGTAGCGGTAGTTACATCTGTTTATTTTCACAGTTGGTTTGAGAATACATTCTTCAGTTTGATGTTTCATATTAATTTGGGTTGATTTGGAAGATTTTTTTTTATTTGGTCGGTTTCCTGCCATAACGTTTCAACTAAATTTCTATGAGCTTGTTGGTCTATTTTAGCTAGTCCAAAAGCAGCTTTCATTGGTCACTGGGATTATTCCTTGTCAAAATACATAACGTCATCCACTTCAGATGAAGTTGAAGAGTTTAAAAGTAGTCCTTCTCTATTTTACTCCCATAACATTTGTGCATACAATGGCGTTATGCAATGTGCTAGGTGAGAAACCTTTTCTTTAATAATTTTCAAAATCATTTTCAGCAAATATTTGGTGTCATACAATATAAGTTGTATATTTTAGTGCAGCTGTAATGTACATATTGTTTTGTCAAAATTCTTACTAGTTATTAATGGGTACAAAAGCTGGAATATGGCTTCTCAAGAAATAAATGGGGATTGTAGAAGGCTTATAAGAAAATAAAATAAAGTTTACAATTACTGCCGAAAGCATAATTTTACTCTTGTTGATACATTTGTACATTTCAAGAAGTGAGATGGTCAAGCTCAGAAGTCTTTAACATTAGCTAAAACCATTTTTCTGTAGATCAACAAAAACAATCTCTACTATGCTGCTGTGGTAACCTTTAACCTCATCCAGATGAGTGGGAGTGTTTGTCTTCTTTTCTTGTCTGGTTCCATTGTGCTGCATTTTAGCATCGTAACCATCGAATGATTCACTCTGATGTGTCACAAGATGATTGCTCAGATTTGTCACATTTCAGCTGTATCTAATTTATAATTTACAAAATAAATTTTGGTGTTCTTTTCTTATTATAACATCCTTATGAAAAGAATTGTTTTCAAACATTAGATTTGATGCATTACCTTCGATGCACCTGTGATTGGTGTGTACACAATTTTATATGTTGGCAGGTTCGATCCAACAAAATCAACAATCATAATAATATTATGATTGAAATTAAAAGAAAGATTATTTGCAGTCTACTCATTGACTGAAACCCTTCAGTCGTGAGATTGATGTAAGAACGTACACATAATAAAGATCATCTGGATTTACAATCAAGCTCCAACAGAGCGACAATTGACATTAGGTCAGCAGGGCAATATTACAGAAATATTAGTCAGGGTACAGTTCTGGTTGCGCTTCATCCTTTCAAAATTGGTCGACAAACGAGATTAAAGAAGAGATAAAATATGAGGAGAGACACATTAGCATATAAAACTTCAATAAGTTTTTATTCTTTTTCTACTCACAATCTCCACCCATAGTCTTGGATTTACACCATCTCAATGTAATTTTAATTACGGTAAACATATGAAGCCGCACATATCGTGCTTTTGTTGAGTCACTGCGCTGAAGCAGTTTCCCCTTCGGTGTCTCTAATTAGCTATGGATGAATTCTATTCGTCTTCCCTTTGCTCATCACCTCCGTTCACACATCCATGCTCAGACACACACCGCTCACACCGCATGCTATTTTTGGGGCTTGCTGTCTTGACATCCAGATTTAGAACTCACTCATTTGAATATGACAGATGTGAGTTATGTTTATGAAATAGTTGATAATTTACAAATGTGCTATTTTGCTAAAAATAAAAAAATATATATCAAAAAAGCCTGTTGTGGCAGGGTACAATATCCAAGATTTGGAATATATAAAAGGCATGAAAACTACTGAAAGCATGACTGAGGCTGCTATAGGTAGAAAGGAATCTTTTGTTTATTTTTGCACACAGATGGTGTTGTTTGACTACATATTTGTTTTTTACTTATACTTTTTTCTCTGTGATAGAAATTTAAAGTAATAGCAATCCTTACTTTTTTTATTTTGCCTGGTCTTGGTTTTATTGTTGCTGCTTTTTCTCTTAAAGGTCTTTACTTTTTCTTATGTTAGTAAATGAAACTTTTCAATTACTCAAGTCTCTTTCTATAGGCTAAGTTGGAAAAAAAACACAAATTTTTTTAGTATCTATTATCGGTGCTTTGAATTTACAGCATATTAAAAGTTGTGGGAATTAATTAACTCCTACAACTTAATTTGCACCTCTAATAATTTGTGATTGAATAAAACATTACTTCTTAGGTGTTGGAACCTTTAATTAGAGAGAGATGCTCTGGCATCACCTTGTATTGCTAGTAGTAGTTATCCTCACAGTTAGCAGCTCCCAGAGGCTTAGCTCATAGCTGACGTCAATCCCAAATCCGAGTTGCAACTTCACTCTGAATGCAGGAAAAGCACTGATTCTTTCTTCTACTTTCTTTCCACTGCTCTCTGTGAGTACCACCACATTTAGTCTCTTCTTCTATCACCCGGCACCTTCTCCTCTCTGATGTTCACGGACACATTCATGCAAAAACAAACATACACGAGGCTGAACGGTGTTAATCATTGCAATGTGCCGTGCTGAGTTAATTCCCCTGACTTTCTGAAAGAATTAATGATTTTTCCCATGATGGAATGTTGCGTAGCTTGATTTGAACTTTTAACTATTCATAACTGGATTACATAATGGTAATGCATCCCCACAGAAGGTTCTGTAGATAAGAGCGGTGCACACTTGGTCCTAAGAAGGGAACGCGGAGCATGAAGTCCATCCCTCTCAGGTTCAATTATGCACATTCTTCACTGTGAAAAATGATGCCTGCTCTACCAAGCATGCAATGGAAGTGGGATAAGAGTTTAATTCCTACATTAATAGGCTCACTTTGATCTAAAGACCTTTTTTGATTAATACAAGCGTTTATACAGCTGTGACATTTAGCATTGTAAACAATTTGCCAGCCAATAAAAAAAGAGTAATCAGGGGAAAAAGGGAAACAATAAAGTCCTAGCTTCCCTTAAGTTGATCTTTTACCTTTTAAATGTCACTCATTACATCATGCCTCATCTGGGTTATGTTCTCCCATACCTTTGGCTTCATAGGAATAGCATGACAACAATCCAATCAGTGTAGCCAACGGGGTTTGAAATAGCTGTTTAGGCAGCTCTTTATATATTAGCACATGATATGATTAGGTAAGGCCTGATGAATAGCTTGCATGACTCCCTTTAGGTGCAAAGCAGACAAACGGTCAGTGAAAGAGAGCAGGTTAGTGTGTGTGTGTGTGTGTGTGTGTGTGTGTGTGTGTGTGTGTGTGTGTCTGTCTCATTAGAAGCAAAAGACACGGCCCTAACCATTCTGCTCCTTTACAGGTTTTAAATTGAGGCTTTGATTCACAGCCGAGCAAGTTCTAAAAATAGCGAGTTGGGGAAGAAAGGGGGAAGCGATAGAATGGGAGAAAGAGGGGAGGGAGGGAATGAAGGACACAGGCTGCTTTGGTCTCTGCAGAGTTAGTTGTATTTGATCTTTTTCCATCTGCGGGGGGGGGGGGGGGGGGGGGCGGGGCGGGGGAGGGGGGGGGGGGGCGGGGGGCGGAGGGGCG
>CAEGAF010190298.1:0-21377 GCA_903067075.1 Micropoecilia bifurca | reverse complement strand
TATATGAGTCTTACACTCTCATATATAGTCATATATAGTCTATATATGACTATATATAGTCATATATAGACTATAGTTTATATATGACTATATATAGTTTATACTATATAAACTATAGTCATATAGTTTGACATGACTATAGTAATGTCAATGTTTCTATAGTAACTTTGACATTACTATAGAAAGGAACACATATTATCTGCTGGTGTTGCTCAACAGGACTCCAGTCTGTTGGAAGGAAGGGTGACCCTTCGCCAGGTCAAAGCTGGGTGTGTGGTAGCCCACCAAGGAGATCAAGTGAGTCCAACAGTAATATGAGATTTTTCTACTGTAAGAATGAAATGTCTGAATTTTTTAAAAGGCTTATCGACATGCTGAGGGCATGTCCTTCTGCAGATGGGAGAAAAAAAGCTGTAGCAAAATAGCAGCAAAAAAAGCAAATATTCAAATAATTCAATATTTTTACAGCATATCTAGAGCTTTAAATCTGTTTTTAACACACAAATATGCTTTTTGTTAAAAGTTTCCTTTTGAATACTTTAGTTAGGCTCTTTAAGAGTTTCTGTTTTTTGACCTAACTGATTCTGTTTTAAATGAGACATGGGCTTTTGAAAAACTACCAATCCTGGTGATTGTCCTCTTTCAGGATGTGAGCGTGGCGTTCGTCATCTCAGGGCTGCTCCATGTCTACCAGCGTATGATCGACCGTGAGGAAGAGAGCCTGCTCTTTGTCACCCACCCAGGAGAGATGGTGGGTCACCTGGCCGTCCTCACAGGGGAGCCCCTCATCTTCACCGTGCGAGCCCACCGAGACTGCACCTTCCTCTCCGTATCCAAGGCCCACTTCTACGAGTAGGACCACACAACAACTCTGTCTTTTCATCATGAATAGTGTGCGACTGTATCTGTGTGTGTAACGACAGG
Organism: Micropoecilia bifurca; assembly: GCA_903067075.1. Lineage (NCBI taxonomy): Eukaryota > Metazoa > Chordata > Actinopteri > Cyprinodontiformes > Poeciliidae > Micropoecilia > Micropoecilia bifurca. The sequence continues at coordinate 20,453 of CAEGAF010190298.1, read as the reverse complement.
ATAATGCGGGAGGAGCCAAGGGTGGTGCTGAACGTAGCTCACACGGTGGTGAAGAGGATGTCATCGTTTGTCAGGCAGATCGACTTCGCCCTGGACTGGATGGCCGTGGAGGCTGGCCGCGCCGTCTACAGGTACGCTCAACCAGGAAACGTCTCACCGTCAAACTGAACAGATGTCCAACTCAGCATTCAGTCCAAATGTCTGCTTTCAGACAAGGAGACAAGTCAGACAGCACCTTCATCGTCCTCAGCGGTCGGTTGCGATCTGTCATCGCCAAGGATAACGGCAAGAAGGAGCTGGCTGGGGAGTACGGCCGCGGCGACCTGATTGGTGTGGTGAGTTGCCGACGCGTTGGTGTCCACAACCCTGTTAAATCGTTCTAGAGAACAGAAGAACAGCTCAGATTTCTGCATCTGACCAGGTAGAGGCCCTGACACACCTGAACCGAGCCACCACGGTCCACGCTGTCAGGGACTCGGAGCTGGCCAAGCTGCCTGAAGGAGCCTTGAACTCCATCAAGAGGAGGTATCCTCAGGTGGTCACCAGGCTGATCCACATGCTGGGACAAAAGATCCTGGGCAACATGCAGCAGGTCAACGGGCCTATGTCCGGTAATCACAAGAAGATTGTTTCCAAACCGCCAGAGCTGCAGTTCCAACTCCAGTTTAGTCAATACTTCAGTAAAGTCAATGAAGTGGTTTAATTTTTTTGATTGATTTACTCCTTACCTCTCTGGCTGCACTCAGTTTATACAACTTAAGTCCTTTAATTAAAAATTCTCTGTAGATACCAGCAAAAGCATTTTTGCTGTGTTTGTTTTGTGTCTTCCAGGTCGGGGTCTGGGTCTTCACACGCCCACCAGTAAGTGGGATGCTGGGAATCCAGCCTCTAATCTGTCCACTGTGGCCATCCTGCCCGTGTCGGACGACGTTCCCCTCACCACCTTCACCCTGGAGCTCCAACATGCTCTCAGTGGCATCGGTATAAACACACCCAGACACACACTTCCTTCTTACTGCCGTCTTCAGAAGCTGCAAGTGTCAGGAAAACCCCTTCCTTCATGTGTCAGAAGGGATGTTCATAGGGTGTCAATACCTGTCAGCTTTCTTACATTTCAACACCTTACATTAACAATATTCAGTGTAATTTATAGACATTTGATCTGACAGACCAACATAAAGTAACTCAATACTGAAAAAAATAAACACCTGAAAAGATGAGGTGTGAAAAATGTACCTTTATAGTATTTCAAGATTATATAATCTGTATGTTCTGCTCTGCTGCCATATTCTAAATAAAGCACATTTGTTCCAAAAGTTACTGTATGAAGTATAAGTACCAATTTATTAGTATCAACTACTTGGTATCAGTAAGTACTTATACTGAAGTACTTGTACTGTCTGTAAAAACCTGGTATCAGGATTCTCCTTCCTCCTAGAAGTTTGCATAATAGCCAAAAGCCTTCATTTTAATCTCTTCTCACCAAGCACTTTCCTCTACAATAGAAACACTTGGCGTTCTCCATGGAGTTGTTTCCAACACTGGGTTTTCTTTCCAGGCCTGGAATTAAGGACTTTTTTCAGTGGCGCAGTTGGTAGAGCTGCCGCCTTGCAGCAAGAAGGTTCTGGGTTCGATTCCCGGCCCCGGCCTTTCTGCATGGAGTNTGGTCTGTCTAAAATTGCCCCTAGGTGTGAGTGTGTGTGTGCATGGTTGTTTGTCCTGTGTGTCTCTGTGTTGTCCTGCAACAGACTGGCGACCTGTCCAGGGCGTACACTGCCTCTCGCCCGGAACGCCAGCTGGAGAGGCACCAGCAACTCCCGACCCCATTAAGGGATAAAGGGTGTAAGAAAATGGATGGATGGATTATCATAGATCTCTGCAGCTCCTCCAGAGGGACCTTTGGCCTCGTAGCTGCTTTGTTCTTAAGCGTGTCTTTGCACCATGACTGTAAAGTGTCTCGTGTCTCATGGCTGCAGCTCAGCCATTCAGAGCTCCATCAGACATTCAAAGCTTGGGATGTTTTAGAAGGGAATCCTGCTCTACACCCCACTGAGCCAAGTCTGACCTGTCTGCTGGCTCGTCCATCTCTATGACCCTGTTTGCTCTCTAATTTTCTCTAAAAAGGATTTTCACACAACAGCTGCATTTATACCCAGCTTAAATTAGACATGAGTAGAACCTACTCACTATGATTATTTACACTTCATTTTTTAGGGGGAGTTGTTGTTAAGGGGATTGAATAAAAATGCTCAGCATGCATTGTAGACTTTTATAGAAGATTTTGAATCCCATGTATTATTTTCCTTCTACTGTTCAGCTCTATGCTGGTTAAATGGTTTTGCAAGGCACTGATTCTATAGGTGGATCTGACATTTTCAGGGATCACATTAAGGACCATATTTGGTATTAAGCAGCTTTAGTGAAATACTGTATCTATGCTGCTGTATGTTCCTGTTCTGACTGTATTATTGGTTCCCACTGTTCTGAGGAAATCTTCAAATAGACCAAAACAGGAAGTAGAGACTTTTATTTCATAAGAGATTCTGCAAGATCGACAGGAAGTTAAACTCTTTGTCAGCACATTGACATTTATTTAATTATTGGTGCCATGTCATTATGTAAAGGATGTTGCTATGTAAACAGTTGTCTTTTTTTGTTATGGTCATCTACCAGGCCCTACCTTACTGCTGACTAGTGACATCATTAAACAGAGACTGGGCTCTGCTGCCCTGGACAGGTTAGTCAACTCTAAGAAAACTCTAAGAAACTTTCCTTTTTCATTGTGTAGATGCTTTCGTGTAAGATCTGCAAACATGGAGTTTCTGGTTGATAATCTAAAACTTCCAGACAATATTCATTCATTTAATCTGCTGAACTCTTTATTTACAAAAGTGTCCATGAGTACCGTCTGTCCAGTTGGCTCGGCCAGCAGGAAGACATCCACCGGATAGTCCTCTACCAGTCCGACTCCAACCTCACACCCTGGACCCAGCGCTGCATCCGCCAGGCCGACTGCATCATCATTGTGGGACTGGGGGAGCAGGAGCCCACCGTGGGCGAGGTCAGAGTCATCCACCTCCATATACTGTATGATCACAGAGAAGTGAATAACATAATAACATTGGCTCAGACTGTTGGAAGACCTGATCTGGTTCTGACCAAAAGCTGTTTGAGTTAACAGTCCATCTCACTAAGTTGTGCGTTAAGCTGCAGAGTAGTCGTGCCTTCGCTGTCCCTTTTCCACCACTGAAAACTCCAGCACTGGACCTGTAAGCATCTGACGTTCCATGGTTTTGGAGCAACAGAGGAAGCCAACCTGAACTGCCTCAAGATGATATTTGTTGTGATTTGGCTCTTTTTAAATAAACTGCATTGAATTGAAAGTCTTTGTTGTCAGCCACCCATGTCAGTGTTACTTTGGCTACGTTCGCACAGCAGGCAAACGCTGCAGCTTTTTTGCTGCAGTCTGAACGGCCCGATTCCTATCTTTTCACCCCAAAATAATCAGATCTGTGCTTCTTCCATACGTGGAACTGATTCAGATGTATATCTGATTGTTTTCAAAGCTTCTGCAGTCAGAACAGTCATATCGTAGTTTATCCGATTTTACGTCATCGATGTGAGAAATGCATCGTAATTCTGCACCAGAAGAAGCCAGGCCCGGGAAATCTGGATGTAAACAATGTCTGAGAATTCTGACTATAAACTGATGAAGGAAGTGTCAGTGACATTCAGACTACACATCCAGTCAGACTTCCTACAGAAGCTGCACTCGATGCTCTTCAAAACACCATTGCTAATTGCTAATAGCTTCTATCAGCTTCCTTTGTCTTCTTATGATTTTGTGGCTGTACTGTGGGCTCTAACTGCTGAACAAATGTTAAAATCGGTTCATAGGCGGTTCCATCCATTATTACTTGAGTAAACAGACCACTGCTGTGTGACACTTATGTTCTTCTTCTATGCATGCATGTTGCTTTTAGGGACATAAACTGTTCACACTGAAGTCCTAATGTGGTTTATTTTGTAGTATGAATGACAACACAAAAAAATAATAAACTTAATGACTAAATCAGATCATCAGTCATTTGTGAAAAATGTCATGTAGCTGTGGCTATGTAACTAATCATTGTTTATTCTAAAGGGGTTAGGCTGGTGGTCATAATGTTATGCATCATCAGAGTCCAGCTACGTCTGCCTTTGGGTTGTCAGTCAGAGATTCACAGAAATCTCTAAGCGTCACGCTTCCTAAAAAGTTCTATCTTCTCACCTTGTTCTGCTCAGTGATCATAGAGCCTCTGACTCTTTGGCATCAGTTAGATATGTTGTATTATTTGTATGGTAATGTTTGGTCGTCTGCTGCAGCTGGAGCGGATGCTGGAGAGCGGCTCAGTGCGAGCCCAGAAGCAGCTGGTGCTGCTGCACAGGGAGGACGGCCCGCCGCCCAGCGGGACCGCAGAGTGGCTCAACATGCGCAGCTGGATCTCCAGGCACCACCACCTGTCCTGTCCCCGCAGAGTGTTCTCCAAAAGGAGCTTACCCAAGCTGGTACTGAGCCCGAACCTCCATGGGTTATGAGGCAATTCTCACCTGCTGGGCCTTCTAGAGCATTTTCCACATTGAAGCTTGTTTCTGTTTTGCAGAGAGAGCTGTACGGGCGCGTGTTTGAAAAATGTCCAGATCGTCACTCCGACTTCTCCCGCCTGGCCAGGATCCTGACAGGAAACAGCATCGCCTTGGTTCTGGGAGGAGGAGGCGCTAGGTACCCATTCATTCAACATTAGACACATTTCTCCTTCCTTTCTGTCCATTTCTAAACATAAAAACTCCCAGGGTAGAAATGGACCTCCCTCATAGGGAAATTATGCTTTGGATCAGGGGTGCACTGATAAATTGATCTTGATTCCCTTCATTTTGAGAGATCAGTGATTGGCCCATCCTTTCATGTGAATATAATCTTTTCCACCGATCTTATCTGTCAACAAAGGTCTAAATCTCCTCTATGCTCTGTAGTGAGAGGTTTGACTGACAAACCGCCACCAGGTCATGTCTGAACATTCACAGTTAACAATAGTCACCCCACTGTTACAGACTCTGTGACATTTTTTGCTAAATTTAGCAACATTTCAGACAAAAATATTGGTTTCAGCGTAAATTGAAATCTGCAGATCAGCCTTCTGAATGATTGGTGATTGACAATCAATCAGCCAGAAAACTGCAATCAGTGCACCTCTACTGTGGGTCTGAGCCAGACAGAACCTTCAGGGTGGAGCTTTGTGCCCCTTTTCCACCGGCCAGCCCGGATCGGCTCGGCTCTGTTTTAGACATTTCTTCCCTCATCAGGACAGTTAATGTTTGTGTGTGTTTGTATGGCTCATGTTGAAATGACTGTTTGTTTTGTGTTTAACCTGTTTTTTCCCTGCCCTGCTCTGGCTTGTCCTGGAGCTCTGGCAAGATAGGACTTGTTTTCTACTAGGTGACACCTGAGAAAGCAGCACACATGTAAATATTATGGTGAGCTTGAGCCATGATGTCCATGTGAAGCTCTGTGTTTCTCCCCACAGCTTTGTTAGTTTTAGGACATGAACTTAGAGGGTGTTGGCACTTTTCAATCACCCTGCCATGAGTGTTATCGTTATATTGTACGATTACTTGATACTACATGAAGTACAGAAGATATGTAGTTCAGGGCTGAAAGGATTCATCAAATTAATTGTGACGAAGCGATTATTGAAATAATTGGCAGCTAATTTAATAATCAATTAATCGTTAACTAGACTATACAGGTACTAAAAAGGCCATTTGCTAAATGAACAACATATTCAGAGATGTAATTAAGCTAAAACTGCATAAATACAATATATACCTTTTGACTTTAGGCACATTAACATACTGTTATTGCATTTTAGGCAATAAATGTTTATTTTCTTATTTTAAAAATTTTACTTGCTGGAGATGGAATTTGTTTATTTGACTCTTTTAATGCATCTCTGACATTGCAAAAAGGAAAAACAAGGTTGATGGTTAAATGAAAAATCTCAAAATGTGACCATTTCTTCATCCGATTAATGGTCAGAATAATCGGTGACTAAAACATCCAGGACTGGAAGCTGCACTGCAGTTAGTAGGAAACAGGATCAGTTGTTGATGTTGTTTCTAAGATGTTTGTCCCATGATTAGTCTGAGGTAATAACAGAAGCGTTTCTCTTGAATACATGAAATGAGACTGGTGGCTGTTTGTTTCCATAGCGACTGTATGGCTGTGCTTTCAGAGGCTGCTCTCAGATCGGCGTGCTGCGGGCGCTGATCGAAGCTGGGATCCCCGTGGACATGGTGGGCGGCACGTCCATCGGCTCCTTCATGGGGGCTCTGTACGCTGAGGAGAAGAGCAGCAGTCGGATGAGGGTCCGGGCTCGGGAGTGGGCTATGGTGTGTTCACTTACTCCACTTTCACTCCACATTTCTCATACCTTCTCATGATGTTCATCAAAACGTAGCTGCTCTTTGAGTGTTGGAAAGCCTTGTTCCTTATTCTGGCACCGCTCTCCTCACGTCCCTCGTTACGGTTTTGTTCAGGGAATGACGTCGTACTTTAAGAAGATCTTGGACCTGACCTACCCTGTGACCTCCATGTTTTCTGGAGCCTCCTTTAACTACAGCATTAGCTCCATCTTCAAGGACAAACAGATTGAGGTAGGGTTTGAGCGCCAGCCTCCCCCAACAGCAGTGGCAGGACAGTAGAGCTGTGGAGCAGAACTCAAACCTGATAAAAACATTTATACCTCTTGAACGTTTCATATTGTTTTATGTCACAATCACAAGCTTCAATGCATTTTACAGGGATTTTATGTGACAGAAGTGAAATCGAAAAACATAACTGCTTTTATTACAGCTTTTTAAGTTGCAACATTTTGGGAGCTAAATATAAAAGTGTATAGTCATTTCAAAGGTTCCTCAGGGGTTAATTCACTACAGTTGTGAAACTCAAATACTCATTTCCTAATTCACCACGATGATCGGAGTTTTCTTTTCTGCTGCGTCTTGTGTTTTTGTCACCCCTCCACCTCTAGGACCTGTGGTTGCCATACTTCACCATAACAACAGATATCACAGCTTCCTCCATGAGGGTCCACACTGATGGTGTGTGAAACTGGCATCACCTCTCTCACAGTTTCTCTAAATATAGTAAACCACTTGTTTTTCTTTTGCAGTAAAATCTTGATGAAATGACTTTTTGAAGCTGTCCACCTGCTGGTTGATTTTTAAAGAGCAACATTGAGCCATATATATATATTTATATATATATATATATATATCAGTGTTTTATCCTTTTCCCCTCTACCCTCGTCTCCTCCTCTGCACAGGGTCCCTGTGGCGTTACGTCAGAGCCAGCATGTCGCTGTCTGGTTACCTTCCGCCTCTCTGTGATCCCAAAGATGGACACTTACTCATGGATGGAGGTTACATCAACAACCTTCCTGGTGAGAATCGGGCAGCTCCCTCTGGATCTCAACAAGACTTTTAAAATCAAACAGTGTTAACATGTTAGCTGTATGTAATAGGTAGGGACAGTTTTCGTTGCGCCTTGCAAAAATCTGGATGTGATGCAGCAGCTCAAAAGAGTGGATAGTAGAGAAGTGAAAGAAATGATGTTACTAAAATGTTTCTATCTTAAAATAGTGCTATGTTTTCATTCAGCTGGACTTTGCTGCAGCTACAGCTCCTCTTATTTTACTTTTATCAACTCAGACCAGCTTCTCTGTCCCTGTTGAAAACCATTACCTCAGCATGAGGCTCCCACCTCTTTATCAATGGTGTATTCAGGGGAATGGGCTGTTTGCATGCACACTTTTCACACACATTACACACAATCTGTGTTGACCACAGATCCAAATATTGAATTAACATTAACAGCCTCCTCAGTCGGATCAGCAATTCTATCTCCACAGCAGAGGATGGTTGTTTACAACACAGGCAACTTCTGGTGAGATTCATAGCTTCATACATCATACATGCATCACAGGCAGGCTTTAGCAATTGGGTCAAATGTAAAATATCAACAGAGTCCACGTCTCCAGGAAGCAATCATTTCTCAATAGCTGAGAGTCCAGGGACTCAAATAGTGTAGAACAACATGCTGGTTGTGACCAGGATAGAGAACAACTGACCAATGGATGTGTGTGTGTGGGATATAAGCCCTGGTGGGTAGAAACGTTGTTCTGATTACTTGCTGGAGTGGAGTTCTTCTATCAACGTGCTTCTGTCTGAGATTTTAGATGAGAGCTGATATAATCCAGTGGCCGTTTTTTTTGGCTGGTATCGGACTGATTTCTTCTTCCAGTGTTGGATCTGGACACCCCTTATTTTGAATTTGTAATGGAAAGTGACAGTGGGGACAGGTGCTGAGGAAATGTTTCTCTCCTCCATCAGCTGACGTGGCTCGCTCAATGGGTGCCAAGGTTGTCATCGCCATTGACGTTGGAAGCCGGAACGAAACCAGTCTGACCAACTACGGCGACAGCCTGAGCGGCTGGTGGCTGCTGTGGAAACGATTGAACCCTCTGGCCGAAAAGGTCAAGGTACAGCTGCCACGTCGGACCCGCCGCGGTCGGTAACTCCAGCTGTACAGATACCAACCACACTCTGGATTTACCTGCCTCTTCCCTCCAGGTTCTGAACATGGCCGAGATCCAAACACGCCTGGCGTACGTCTGCTGTGTGAGGCAGCTGGAGGTGGTCAAAGACAGCAACTACTGCGAATACATCCGGCCGCCCATCGATCGATACGGAACGCTGGATTTTGGCAAATTTGATGAAATTGCTGTGAGCTTTTCGTCGTCTTCCTGGTTTTTGTTGGATTTTCTGTTGAAATGTGAAAGGTGTGTGACGCCGGGAGGCCCGTTGCTTTGGTGTTGAGTTCAGGAGGTGGGGTACCAGCACGGAAAGACTCTGTTTGACGTGTGGCACCGCAGCGGAGTGGTGGACAGCATGCTGCGGGACAGACACCAGGAGGAGTTCCATAAAACCAAGACTGGACATGTGAGTGACAGCCAATCACAGCTGGAGATTAGGATGCATGCATGGGATTTGCTTTGTTTTTTAATATTTCTGTTATGTAAACTCAAGTATCTCTACAGTGAAAAACGACTGTTTTGTGTCTGGAACACTGTAACACGTTATTATATGTTTTATGATATAATGAACAACTGTTGAAAGTAAAAATAAAAAATCAGTGAAATGTTAATTAGAGGTAAACATCTTGTTGCTGCTGACAGCAGCTGTAGCCGACTGAAATCTCTCTAACAGGAACACAAAACCTTTTCTTTCTTCATACCCTGAATATAGAATTATCTTTACAATAAATGATTAAAGGAGTGATTTCTGAACAGCATCCCTAAGTTACTAAACAAAAGTCACCTAATATTAAAGCAGATTGTATTTATGAATGCTGAATTCTTCCAGGTGGTCACATGTCCGAACGCCTCCTTCACCGACCTGGCAGAGATCGTGTCCAGAATTGAACCAGTGAAAAACGCTCTGATAGACGGTCAGTCGGCTGTAGAACATAGAAAACCATCACAGAATGAAACAAACACTGAAACCTAAACTTCAGTCTCATTAAAGTCTTATTTCCAGCTGAAGTGTTTGGTTGTGAAGGGATCATGATCACACTGTTCTCTGCTTCCTGTGCTTTCAGAAGAACCATCTGATGAGTACCAGACCGACTATGACGAGGAGGCAGTGGAAAGCGCTCTGTCCGACTTTGAGGCCTTCGCTCTGGGCAGCGAACACACCGAGGGAGAGGAGACGGCTGAGACTGTGAGCGTTACAGCATCCCCTGTTTTATAGATGGACTGTAGAAAATGGAATATGTTGATGTCATATTCATTTTTTGGTTATCCCAATCTTTGTTGTAAAACTTTTTGTCATAAGTCATGTTAGGGCCAGAATGAAGTCTTAATATTTGGATAATGAAGTAGTAATGTGAGAACTGCAACATGAAAAATGATTTAAAAGTAAAATGAGGAATGTTGAGCATTTTGTGAAGTTAAGCTTTAGTATCAGTTTTCTAAATACGGAACTAGTCCTTTAACTCTGAGTGTGTCACATTCAGCAGATTCTAGACGTGCAGCACAACTGGACGGAAACACACCCAATCTGGCAACACTGTTTAAAGCAAAGAATTTTCTCAGAATTTTCTAAATGTTTTCTAATAATATTGAATCTTTGTTCTAGTAATATCATAACTTTGTTTTCAGAATATTCAAAATATTCTTGTAATTAAAAACTATTCAGTACGTTAGTCTGGCTGTAGTATTCAGCTGCAGATTTCGGTCAAACAAGGTTCTTGTTTCTTAGACAGTGCCCCCCACAGTTCACAGCGAGAACATCCCAACCTGTACCTGAGGCTGACAGCTGAGGTTACATGGCTGGAAGTCAAGCGGATAATCAGCCCAACCTACAAGAAGAACGGCTCAAATAAATTTTAAAAAATTAGCATAATATTGATGTAAATGCATTTAAAGATTTCTTCAGCAATGTGAGTAATACCTGATAATAAACATGCTGTTGTTTTAACAGGATGAAGAAGTTCCCGTCCGGGTCAGACACCGGCTACAGAACGCCTCTCAGAATGCTCACCTTTGACCTCCTGGGAGCCGCAGGAAACCCATTTCATAGCAGGGAGGAGTCAGCTGGTCTCCTACTGCTGGACCAGAGCAGGACCGGACACACTTCCACTGGGACGTAGACGAGAGGTTGTTGGTTTGATCCCGAACTCCTCTGTGTGTGCTGGACCTCAAACGGGCTGCGGTCATCAGCTACATTACATCACAGCACTGTGAGCATCACATGAAGTACCGTGTCCAACAGAAACTAGTTTTATACGCATCATTTATTCATGTAACTGTATCATAGTCTGTTTAATGTTTCAGTGATGCAATGAAAAAACCAGCCGCTATTCTGCATTTAACCTTTGACCTGTTGGAGTTGAAGTGACATCATCCATACTGACTGCTGTCTGCTGCAGCTACGATTCAAACTATTCATCATTCAATTTCACACAACTTGTCCTTAAGATTATCAACTTCATTTATATTCTGATGCTTATTGTGTGGAAAAACTATAAATACGAGCCAGAATTCTTCAAACGTCATGCAGACGTGTACAGAAGAAATACTATCTTTAAAGCTGCAATTATGTAAATTTAATTTTAAAAAAAATATGATTTTGACTTATTTACTAAAACTGTCTGTTATCTCTCTATGATATGATATAGATAATGTTTGAAAAGATGGATCTTCTTCACCTCCTCTAAGCTCCTATTGTAGTCTGTAGAAATCCACCGCTCTGACCAAAAACAACCAATCAGAGCCAGGAGGGGAGGGGCTTAGTGCTGTCAATCAATCTTTTGTCCTCTGCTCAGTGGCAGAGAAACAAGTTACCGCTCCAGGGAAGCTGTTTAGTGGCCATGCTAGCAGCTTTAGCATTGACAACAGGCTATCCTATCAGGAAGAAGCTGCAGCTTAGCAACCCCCATATGAGCACCAAACAGAGGATGATTGACAGCGCTGAGACCCACCTCCTGGCTCTGATTGGTTATTTCTAGTTATCACTGAGAGAAGATGGAGAAGCTCGACCTTTTCACAGATCATCTCTCATGCCAAACTGTCATGACATGGTGAAAGTTTCAGCAAATATGTAAATTAATATTTTTTATAAAAGTTACAAACTGCAGCTTTAAGTACAATGCTTTGCGTAAGTATTCACGCCCCTTCTGTCTCAACATTTTGTTTTGTTGAACATGAAACTTACAGTTTTCTGTCTGGACTTTATGTAATAGAACAATGCAAAATTGTAATTAAAACCCCTTAACTGTCATCCCCAGAAAAATTAGATGTAAGTCCATGAGACTGTCCTCATGACAGCTAAGGGTTTTAAACTGTGGTGTGGAAGTGAAGCATCGTTTTGGTCGGCCTCCTAAAATCCAAAGGATATTAGTAGATGTAACATAGCAAAGTGGTTACTTTGTTGAAAACTGCATAGTGTTGACAGTTTGGTTTATATAGCCCCTTTATTTAGACGCCACTGGGAATAGCTGGGTCTCACAGCAACAGATTGGTTCTCACAAAGTTACTCTTGTGACATATGAACTTTATTTTGTCAACATTTTGAGGAGCTTCTTCCTTCTTTAGGTTGTGAAACATGTCAAAAGCTTTTTCATATTTCGTATTATTTCATATTTCATATTTACGTTGTGCAGAATCTCAACTTTGTCACTTATAAGATAAAGTGACAAAGCAGACAAAAACATGTCTGCTTTTGTTTGATCAAAAGTAGACATGTGACCTGTGTTCTGATTGGTTTGGCTGCATTCAGCTCATTTAACCTAAATGATCTGCAGCTCAGTGAATTCAGCAGCTTTAGCAGCTTAACTAACCTTTGCAGCCTTAACGTATCCTGGATTTCTTTATGTCAGTACCGTTCTATTGAAGTTGCGTAACGACTGACAAAACGTTTTGTGTTTTAGTTTGTGCTGCAGCTCTGTTCACATAGTGTTACTGTAACTCACTGCCAGGTTATCATGACTGTGTGAATCTTAGTTAAGATTTGTTCTCCTGTCAAACACAGCAGCTTTATCTGGCAGCCATCTTGTTTTCTGCTGACTGGGGTTTGACCCAAAACCCTGCTTTACGACTGGAAAACCAGACTAACTGTTGGAGCTGGGAAATAACTGATGCCAGTGTTACCTGTTCTGTTTGATGTCATGAAATGTTAACTTTAACACTTTTAAAAACTCAACTTAAATCTGTTGTGATTCATTTTTAAGTGACCTCCTAACATATGATGACATAGCCGCACAAAGTGTTTTGTGATGACGACTGAAATGTTGCCTTATGTAAAATTAAACTCTAACTGTAAATAAGTTCTCATTGGATGGTTTTTTAAAATTTATTTCTGTTTTAACTGTGAAGACATAACAAGGTGATGCTTGAACCTCATTTCAGTCAGTCAGTCATTACCTGAAAGGATAAAACACCTTATGTGAAGGAATTGATGAGATCTAAGGATCTATGGACAGTTATTACAGGAACAAAAAGACACAGCAGATCTGCTGGTCATGCATTTACTGACAAAGATGTTTCAATTCAGTCTTTTACTGCAGCAACATAATCTCACACTGGAAACGTTGAAAAAAAGCCTTTCATTGAATTTAATCTGTTAATTTTATTTTTTGTAATCAAATTATTGTGAGACAAAATGTTAATAATTTCTTCAAATTAAATACATTTTTGTTTCAATATACAATAGACTTCCTGTTTCCTGTTGGGTCGACCTGAGTGAGAAAGGCCTATTTGTTTTGGACACTGGCCACTAGGTGGAACGACAACCCATTTGTCCTTTCGCTGCACACAGTGGATGCAATAGACAGAGAAGTAAAAATTGCAGTAAAGTGACATCTTGATGTCATCAAGTCTGACAACCACTTTCAAACCGGATGCCTGTTGAAAGAAGCCAGAAAAAGATTTCTCTGTCCTGCCATCACAAACATAAACACGTATGTGATGCTTTGCGCCTGTTTTGCTCTTCCAAAGGCCCTGGAAACCTTCAGACGCTATGGCAACATGATGACACCGCATGAAAAACTGAAAATGGGTCATCAGTGGATATTTCAACAGCATCATGATGTATAAATATTCCCAAATAAATCTAAAAATGGGCAACCATGCACAATTCAACCAACTCCCGTCCTAAACTGCTGAGGCGACAAGAGCCATGCATGGACTAGGCCACTCAATGCTCCATCCTGATGATGAAAAGACAAAGATCTGTTCTGTCAATGTGGTATTTACAAACTATTAACAACATAGGGTACCAACAGTTCTGCTATTTATTCCCCATAAAATTCTTAAATTAAAGGTTGAATTTCTCGTAAGTTTTTATAGTGACATTTAGTGAATGTATTTTGAGGCCTGGTGAATATCTTTAGAAGGGCTTCCAGTAACTGTCCGGCTCTGTTGCATCATCAGACCTGCATCACTGTTTCAAAGTGGTTCTGAAGGATCACTGTTACCTTTAATGGAAGGTTCTGCTGTTTCCTACTCAACGGGTCAGGTCTGCTGTACAGACTTCATGTTTTCTCTGCATGAGCTGTGAACATCTGACTTATTTTTTAATTTATCAGTCGGTGAGTCTCTGCAGCTCCTCCAGAGTTACCATGGGAGACATTTTGTGATTCAGTCTGGCCTTGAGTTGAAATTAGAACTGTCTAAAACAACCTTAAAAAGTTTTTACATGCAGTTTGTTTTGTCAAAGTGTCAGTGATTAGTTGAAGCTTACTTGTGCGTAGAAACGGGACTGTTTGTTCGATGTAGCCTTCTAAAAGAAGGACATTATTTCCTGTATGCAAATGACCGCAGCATAAGATCAGTGAAAGCTCCTTATTTAGATCAACCCTACTCTGCCTAGTGACAGGAGCTGGTCTGCAGACAGACAGTCCAGCAGCTCTGTTCCAAGCAGCTGATTTCAGACGGGTCACCACTGGTCTCTCCTGTCCTGACTCTGTGATGTGATCATTTAAGAAACATACACTGATGATACATAAAATGATGACTTCTAACTAAAGTGTTTTGGTTCCCCTTTTGCACCTAAATCATCCCTCACACTTAAAAGCCTCCACTGCACCAGGGGAACCAAATAACACATGCGTTTGTGTGTGTTATCTGGCACCAAGATGCTAGCAGAAGCTAACAAGCAGTGAGGTGGTTCCTGTTTGTCCTTTCATCCCACAGATGCTAGACTAGACTGAGATCTGTGGAATTCAGAGGCCAGGCTGTTCTGGTTGTCCTCCTCAAACTATTCCTGAATCCTTCTATCTGAGCAGAAGGAACGTTATCCTGCTGGGAGGCAACAGAACAGTTTTCACCGCAGCTGCTCTGGAAAAATGTGCAGTAAAATACAATGTCCTGTGCTTTCTAAAATCAGTGAAATAACAGATGAGGTACTGGGAGCTTCAATAGCTCATCTGTCAAATGTTTTGTGCAAAATTTGAAATTACTAAAGGGAACATCTCCTAAAAAAAATCCGATCCATCTAGATAAACTTCTCCCCCCTCTACTCCACTATGTCAACCCCTATTCTAGAGAGCTGTTCCTCAATCCTGGCTGCTTGCACCATATGTTGAGAATTTTGAGGTAAAACTGAATTTAAGCCCAAAGCAAGGAAAATGTTAAAGTATGTTTCATTTACATAACCTGATGTATAATTACAAAAGACAGAGGAGGCCCCATGGCTTCACCTTGGGCCCCAACATCTCTAGATCCACCTCTGCACATGAGTTCAAGTCATAGTTTCTCCATTTAGTCTTTTCTACTTTGCAGTCATTTAGGAGATTATTTTACATTTAGGCAACAGGAATTTTTGGACCCGCTCTGCCACAGCATCTCCCAAGTTAGCAGCAGCTGGGCCACACAGCTCAGGGTGTGGTTTGGGCTGCGGCTCGGTACCAAGCCTCATTCTGCTCACGCTCCACCAGCTGGGCTACACTTCAGAGCTCCACACCACAGAAGGACCTGATGGCAGCTTCCTCCAGTGAAAGGTTCTTTATTCTGTTCAGGTAACAGGATGTAGGAGTGGAGAAGCTGCTTCTCCTTCTAGATATTAGAATGAAATTCACCACGTTTGTTCTTTAGCGTCATGAACAGTAAAAGTTGATTCTCACACTTTAATCCTGCGGTGTGTGTGTGTGTGTGTGTGTGTGTGTGAGAGAGGCTCAAGCTTGTGGTTCCATCTCCACTTTTTCCAGTCTACACTTTGTGTTCTCTGCATTTACAAGAATTTAAATATTGTATATTTATCTCTAGTTTTATCTCATTTTTTTCAACATTGTGGTTTTTTTCTTCTCTTTTGATTTGTGCATGAAAAAGTTAAAAATGACCAAAAACAAATGAATTGTTTTTTAAAATTTCATTCAAACATTTATTAGGATGCTGAATCTGTGCTTATGCTTTATAAATATGGATTATTATTTCTCACACACTGCCAGGTGTGTTCTTCCTGGACGGGCCGCCTGAGTGCAGCCGCCCCTCCCTGTGGTCACAGCTGTCAGCTTTGTCTTCTATCTTTACCAGTAATGGAGTCTCTGCAAAGTAGACTGTAAGCCTTTCTGGGTAAATATGACCTGAGACGTCCCTTATGAGCAATTTTTTCATTCTCTAGAAAACTAAAAGCAGGAATATTATAACAGGAATTACGTCAGCAAAACTAATTCATCACTCAACTGCTGCATTTTTTTATTATTTGATCTGTAAGTTGCCTCATTGAGAACCAAGATATCATTTTACAAAAGAGATAAACCCAAAAATTTATCTCTAAAATAAGCTAATAAAATATGAGTTATGAACTAGATCAAGTTTCAGAAGATTTTTCTTTTTACCTTAAAAGAAATTTGAATTGTCCTAAAGAAATCAAATTGGAAAGCTTCAGATCATGACATAACTTCATCACTGCTTTTTTCTCAAACTGTTTGTGTTGTCAGAATCTATATTTGGATATTTTGAAGGTCGGCGGAGACCACAAGTGGTAGAGCTTAGAGCTGGAAATAGACCTGATCAGACGAGGTGGTCGTCTGTTTCTAGTCCAGATAGAGAACCGATGATCCACCTTATGCTGTTAAACATTATGCCATTATTATTAGAGCTATTACTAAACACATCTGCAGTAACAGTCAAACACTGTGACGAAACTGGAAAAGAAACAACACTAGTCTTTGTCAGGTTCATTCAAGTGTTGAGTTTGAGAAAACCCCGTCGGAGGAGCAGGACCCAAGGGAAGCAGCTCACATCAGCAGTCAGGTTATGGAGGATGTGTGACCCGTCCATCTGTTACAGAAAACAACTACAAGCAATGAAGAAGAAATGAACCTGGGCAAATGAAACATGTGAATCTTTAATCAGTGTGGAGACCAAGGTGTGGGACTGTGGGATGTTTCCCGTTTCAAACATTTAACATTCTTGTTCTCTAAAAAGTTGGCTCTTTGGTCTCCATGGTTTCCTTGTGGTTGAGTTTTCTGGACGTAGAGTGATGACTTGCTGACTGCAGGCCATCATCAGCAGCTTGACCAACATATTCAGTAATAACTGTTGACCAGAACAGGGAGTCTAAACACGGCCTGCAGAACTTCCTGTTCAGACAGTTTCAAACCTTCCATCAGCCCTTAAATACATGCAGCTTCTGTGTGACACATTTCTAGATGACTAATTGAAAACCCCTGACATGAAAACCTTGCGGACCAATGATGAGTTTCTGCTCATCTGTTTGCGACTCTGTAACACGGCTTCCTCTGCCTCACTGCTTCACTAAAGCTAATCTGCATGAATGTATTAATAAAATCAATAGATGTCTTTTTATATATAACTGCTCTGAACTTGGTTTTATTTTGCTCTCAGGGTTTTCACTGCAGTCAGGCTTTTTGGTCCTGATCTTACTGGAAGGTGATTCTCCGACCCAGAATCATTTCTTTTCTTTTTGTTTATGTTACAGAGGTTAAGCTCCGCCCCCTGGGTCAGCTCTGCTGTATCTTGAAAACTTTTCCTCCAGGATTATCCTGGACTTAACTCAATTCATCTTCTCATAAACTCAGCTTCAACACCCCAAACCTAAACATCACACATTGTGGTTCAAACTGTGGCAAACTGGATAGTTTATATTTCTCCATGGAGGTCAGACTCAAGGTCAGCAGCTTCTCCCACCTGAGCTGTGGCTCTCTGAAGCTCCTCCAGTGTTACCCAGGACATGCTGGTAGATTTACACTTTCTATTTTGGGAGGATGGAAGAACAGATGCTGAAAGGTTTTAGCTCCTAACCTCCCCTAAAGTTGTTCTCATCATCCTTCCACTTTACAGTTAGTTATCTGCTGCTTTTTATTGGTCTGTCACTCTCAGTCCTGACTAAATACATTCACACTTGGGACAAAATGTGACACATGTCAAGGCCTGAGGGGTGTGAATACTTTTTCCTCAAGATGTGCTCATCAGATGAGGTGAATGTCGAAATATATAAAAGCAGACATGCGCCCTTTGCTGGGTGGTTTTTCCATGCAGCAGAAAGAGGAAGTGAGACGGCCTCTGAAAGCCCCATGAGCCGCTCAGCTCAGTCCTTCAGCACAATGAGAAGGGGAAGCGTTGACAGCAGCACAGTTCACTCAACTTCAGCCTGAAAACAAACGGAGCCCAACGGATCCGAATTCTACCCAACAGGTAGGACGGCTGCTTCTCCTCCAGATTGTTTATGGTCGTTTTGAAGATTCCTGACCAAAGTCAAGATTCACTGTTGATCGTTTTGTCTTTATGTAGAAACATGTGAGAGTTGTCAACGTGTAAATATTAATGAAAATGTGAAAATGCGAAGAAGACAAGTTAAACTGAAATGTTAACGGTGGCAATGGGAATTCTTTAGCTTTAAATGTCAAAAAAAAATTCTAGTCTTAAAAGAAAATGGGTTTAACAATACCTTCTACTTTGTCAGATCATTAGAGATTAGAGACATTTTACACTGAAGCTGAGTGTTCTGAACGTTTTGAGTTCTGGGGGCATTTTGTGATAAAATCGTATTTATTCCCATGAAGTTAAAAACACATAAAACTATTTGGGGTAAATGGAGTCTGGGCAGAAGCCGATGAAGCTGTTCCTGTAAACGGAGGCAGAACACAGGAAGTGAGATACGTCATTCTCACCTCCCTGCTGCTTAGCACAAACTGAACAGAATGTGTCAGAAATGAGAGAGAAACGAATCAATAAATATTGAGCTCAGATGAATTCTAGACTTTTCTTTCTACATCAGGAGGAAATATTCATATGTGTGTGTGTGTGTGTGTGTTTTCTGTTACAGGTTCCATTAGCAGAGTGTCACCATGGCTCAAGGCTGCCTCAAGTGTTTAAAGTACACCATGTGTGTCGCCAACTTCCTCTGTTTTGTACGTATGTCTCAGTCACATCAGTCAGTCTGGATCATGTTGCCACCGGATCTCATGTTCGCATCTCAGCAAACAATCAACTTTGAATGTTTTGATTCACTTCAGCTGAAATCACAGAGACTCTAATCCGCAGCGTCTTATACTTAGAAACATGATCAGCTGCTTATCATAATAATCTGTGTGTGTGTGTGTGTGTGTGTGTGTGTGTGTGTGTGTGTGTGTGTGTGTGTGTGTGTGTGTGTGTGTGTTCTCCCTGCTGTTAGGTGTGTGGAGTGGCGGTTCTGGGTTTCGGTGTGTACCTGATGGTGAAATTTAACTTCGACGCTCTGACCCCGTCTCTGGCCAGCCTCAACATTCCCAGCATGCTGCTGATCAGCGGCATCATCATCACCTGTGTGTCTTTTCTGGGGTTCCTGGGGGCCCTGAAGGAGAACCGCTGCCTCCTCATGACGGTAACACACACATACACACACACATACACACACACACCTACACACACACACACACACACACACACACACACACACACACACACACACACACACACACACACACACACACAGTGTCTTTTTATCAGACCTACTATGTTCATTGACTTCCATTCATTTTTCATTCACGTCGGTAGCCCATCCCTGACCTTTACCCTAAACCTAACCATAACCAGTACCATGCTGAACCTAAACTTAACCTGAGCTTAAACTAAGCTTAACCTGAACTCAATTCACATCTTAATCCTAAACCAGGGGTTTCCAAACTTTCTCTCTTGTGAGCCAAAATGTTCAAATCAAAATGACTACATGGCCAGAAAAATGTAATATTCTTAATAAAACTTATATGGTGATGCTATTATTCTTTTTAACCAACCTGATAATGTGACAGATTAGTTAAACAAATTAAGTAATCAAATTTCTTTTATTTTTATTGGAAAGAGATGCATGAACTATTACAGAGTCAAAATGTTTTTCAGATTTCTCTTATTAAAAGAAACATTTGTCAAATATTGATTGAAAAAACAAAACAAAACAAAAAAATGTTGTTAAATGTAGATAAATAAAAGCAGGATTTATACCAGTCTGTATGGAATTGGATTGATGTTCTTGCAAAAGAAAGTTAAAAAGTGGTTATGTAAAGATTAGTACTTTGTATTTGGATAAGATTCCCATTTGTCTCTAATCTTTCTGCCCCAAGTAAAAATAAAAAGTTTGCATTTGCATCCACCACCTATGCTGGAAATTAAATTTGTATTATTCTTGAATTGTAGTCCGGGGCCTCCACAAACAGTCCAAGGGCCACAAATGGCCCCTGGGCCACACTTTGGACACCTAACTCCTAACCCAAAAACAGCCTCACCAAGCCCCGCCCAGAAACTCCCTGGACTTCATGTCTCACAAGCAAAGCTTTAACTCGCCTAGTTAACATGGCGTCGGCTGACTGCAGAGTATTTCTGAGTCGATTAGTTTAGCATTTCTGCCGGATTTTC